>CALNHX010004430.1:0-127938 GCA_940337035.1 Agriotes lineatus
CTCCAACTAAAGGTCGATCTCGCGGAAGAAAAATTACGAACCGGCGTCAGGCATGTTGGTAAGCCCGAAAATGCGGTGAAGTTTCAATATCACATGTTCATCGACAGCGAAAATCATTCTATCAAAAGCGACAAGACCGGGGTGGTGCAGCTGGATAACGACTGGGGTTTCGACTTTCAGTCAATGTTGGAATTCGATCTAAGTCCTGTGACGGAAACTGCAATTAAAAGAATTCAATATCGCCTTAGAATATACCACCCAGAGAGGCGCACTAGATTTGTTATAAGCGAGTTAACATGTGTAAAGTGTAACAGTAGCTTCTCCCTTCCAGCATTTGCATGTCAAACGGGACACCTCGTCTGTATTCGCTGCAAAAGGAGCGATAACAGGTGCAGTCATGTTGCATCCGTATCATGCAGCTTGATAGTTAAAGATATTAGTCTATCGGTACTTTATTCTTGTAAAAATGAAAGCTTTGGTTGCGATGTCACCCTACCAAAATCCAAAATAGGATTTCACGAAGAAAAATGCTTTGCTTTAACCTCATGCTTCGCAGTGAAGGGATGCCAATTTGTGGGTATAGCTTATAAGTGGTGGTATCACTTACAAGAAAAGCATCCTGAAACGATCAGTGTCCGACATCAAGACCATTGGTATGATATCAGAAAAACGCATTGCCAGACACTGTTTCTTAGATATCTTGGAGCAGTATTTAGAATTATGAGTGAGCGCAAACGCGCAGAGGATCCATTTGTTTGGAGTTTCCAACAACTAGGCGTAAAATCAGGCGACAAACCATTGTTCGAGTTGAAAGTAAAAGCGGAAAATTTAAAATCGGAATTGGTAGGAAGAGTAAGGTGTTGCCCTTTAATCCAACCTGAAGATAAGGCGACTGAACACTACATTGCCCCTGTCGACTCTTTACGGCCGTTTATTGTTGGTGATAACAAAATTTGTATCAGGTTTTATCTTACGCAAATAGAAAATTAAAGTAGTACCTACATATTGCAAAGATAAAATATAACTAATCTGTAGATAGAGAAGAGTCAATAAATAATGTGATAGTTCTCTTTTACGCCAGTTACGATATTTTACATGCAGATTATATGTTTATCTGGCATAAAACCCAGACAAATATATACGTAAGCATCTCAAAAAAATTTAGTTTTGTTTATTTTTGCGTTAACTTTGAAATAGATGGATGTTATAATGTTCACATAGGTCAGGCTTTACACTTGCCGAAAATAGAACTTAACAGATACAGGATAATGTCACAAAAGAGTCAAAACGTTTCAACAGTAAGACCGTCCCGTTAAATAGAGGCTAGCGCCGCACTCAATTCAATAAGGCAGGATGGCGCAGTACGTCTCATAGATGCGGTTAAGATCGCCACGCAGATGTGTCTGGAGTTCAAACCCCAACGAAATACATTTTTTTTAAATTTGCAAATTAATGCAATTTGAGCGAGGGAAGTTCCGTGTAAACCCCTTTAGAGATTGTTTTTAGTTTGTGTTTGTATAGCTTTTGTACCCGTGTCAGTGACAATAAGCAGTCGAGACACGAAAAGCTGAAATAATTGATAAATAATAAAACTTTTCAAAACGCATATGGCATCTGAGCTTTCAAAGAAGTTGAAATATTTTCTTAGGTTTGAAGGGTTAAAAAGACCAAAGAAGTCATAATTCCGATATAACAATGAAGTGCGCTCTCAGAAAATATTTCAGGCAGCAGGTAAATTAATATTTTGTGAAGAAAAAACCACTTTTGAAAAACAAATTAGGCTTTTGCACGACAGATATGTACGCAAGGTGGAATAGTATTATAAATATGTATTTACCGAGCCGAAATTTGAGCAAACAATAACATTCACTTTACAAAAATTATTGTGGAACAGCATAAACGGAACATCAAAAGATGTAGTTTTGACAAGTAAATTTAAAAAAGTGGTACAGCTAGATGAGTACCGGGTGTGCCAAAAAGTGAAATTGCAAAAACTAACCAAAAATATGTAGATCAAAACAATATTACACCTTAAAAGTTTTGACAAATGGCAGTAACTACTTTTGAACCGAAAATAAAATTTAGCGAATCTCAAAAACGTACTGTAGATATTGTATTTCCTACTTGGTAATAATAAATTCAATAATTCACTACTATTAAACTAAGCACACATTGTTTACTAATGAATCCAAATTATCTGATGGAGTTTTCTGTCGTGCAATGCAAATTTTTAACGGAAAATGTTTTGTAAGAATTTCGGATATAATTTTGTATTGGGCAACAGACTTATCAATCGTTATTAAATAGTGTCGACTGAGTAATTGTTGAGTAGTTGATCACATTAAACGTTGTTGAATATTTATTTCAGTTATGCTAAAGTAACTTGTTCGATTGTGACTTTCAAACTTTATCTTACTAGACTTGGTCGCTAACATGCTATTGTGATGAATATTTCTTTTGACGAGTATAAATATTTCCCCATTTTCTTAGTACACAGTGATTGAGTACATTTATTATTTCTATTTCCTTTTATTTTAGAGAAACAATAACTGCGGTAGATAAACAGAATTTACGTATCATTGGTTCGTCCTCATTTAAAGAAAATCTAACATGAAGATTGAAAAATTCGTAGTCAACTCAAATTTTGTAGTAGTTACACTTGGCCAATAAATTCTTTTTGCAAAAAGTCTTGGTAAACGTATTGATGCATCCGGTCAGTATTTGTTATCGAAGTGTTAGACTGCATTACCCAGAGACTACTTCTTTGACTTCTTTTCTCTGACTAATGCAGGATAAATAATGGATACATCATTATTAAAATTGCGGCTCAGCTGAATGCAGGTGAGAAAAGGAATAGCAATTGCAAGTGAAGCTTATTACAATCCACAAGAAAATGTCCTTTTTGAGATAAGCAGCTTTTGTTGGCTAGTGAAAGAACATTAAATAATAACTTCAGCTAGAAATAAGTACAGCAAATACATTAATAGGCCAGTCGATAGGTCATTTAAAATGGCTGTTAGCGAAAGCAATTCCGGACCAGCTGAAATTAATTTTAATCTCTCTGATTTGGTGTTAAGAAATTTCTCTTAAAATTGTACCTCCTAGAAAGCCCGGATTTGGCCGCCATCTTGAAAAAAAAGCGACAATTTTTTTCCTTATATGTAAATATCTCGGTTAATGCCAACTTTAACGTGAAATAAATCGTTCTCAAACTTGAAGGAGAGTAAATTGTCTACAAAAAATGTTCTATGCTTTTTTCTCGTGCGACTACCTGTTTCGAGGTTATAGGCGTCGAAAGCTGAATATTCTAAGGGCATTTGCTAATTTTCTTATTGTAGGCATTCTGGAAAACATGCAAATGCTTTTATAGATTGTCAATGTAGGTTCTATTGCAATTAAATATAAAACCAGTACAAGTTCCTCTGGTAAAATTACAAAAATTCCGCCTAGAAGTTTTTGGAATGATATAAATGTGAAATTCGCTTACTACTAAAACCAACCCTAATTTACATATGTTTTTATGTTTTGTACCTGACTCTTATTGCGTTTCAATTTATTGATTTGTTGTTTATCTCAGACAGAGGTCCGCACTCAATGCGGTAATGGATAAATATTACCGCACTCTTTTTATATAAGAAAATACATTTAACCAGACTTTATTGATGAAGATGAAATATTGAACAATACACGTTTGCTTATGGCACTTAACGAGACTCATTTGATTGCTGCAAAATTCGGCTCACCACCTCGTTTTGGCAATCAAACTCGTTTCGTTAAGATGCTCATACTCAAACTTGCATCGTTAATATCTATTTTGTGTGTTTGCGTGTACAAGGTTTCGCCGCATAAAAACAATGACGAGTTCAGAAAACTGTATTTGTGAAAGCAGCTTAACCAATGGACAATCGTGTGTAGTAAAAACAAAAGGTTTGGAAACTTTGATAATCTCTAGTGTTAAACGTCGGGATGAGAAGCATACTATTTTCAAAGGACTAAGCAGTGTAACCATGGACGATAACTGCCGAAAAACGAACACAAGAAACAGAAGTGCGGTAGCATTATTAAGATCGAGTGGCAAATTAACTTCAGCAGCAAGTGCACGAACCAAAGTCCTCGGTTTCGATTTTAAAAAGAAATGTCTGTTCTGTGCAAAAGAAGCGACTGTAAACTTTAAAAAAAGAAAGCAAAAAACTTGTTGGAAACCGTGATACCGTGCAACAAGTTGAAACAATGACCTAAAATAAAGTTCGTTAAACTTTTACAGAGAGAGAAGACTCTTCTTCTTCTTCTCTTCTTCTTCTTCGCATTCAGCTCATTCTTTAAACTTTCTCACGCGTGAAAAAAAATTACACTTTAGCTACTCGTTGTATAAATAACTATTTTCTAGGACTGCTCTGAAAATTGCCAAAAATAAACACCCCTGAAAGAAAATCTTACATTTCACACAGCGCACGCTGAAATTCACACATATATTTGAAATCTAGGCGGCGGCTTGCAGTCATGGAAAGTTATAGTGTACACACAGTGAAAAGCACTTTTAAGACGTGTGGGGCTTTATGACACTCGCCTGCGGTTCGTGGGCACCAAACTCCCCCACTAGTGTGAAAAGTGCTATTTTCAACACTAGTTGTACAATATACTATTTTGTCTAATCGAACAATAATAATAAAAAAAGTAAATTCTCGAAAAAAAATGTCAGCCTATGGATTCAAAACAAGCGAATGTATGACAAAAATGTAGGGATCATTTTTTTGTAGAGAATTTACTCTTCTTTAATTTTAATAACTTCGTATTTTGCTCAAAAGTTGTTACTAATCGAGATATTCACTAATATTACCAAGAATATAAAATTTTTGGCAATTTTTTAAACATGGTGGTTAAATCCGGGCCAGTCAAGGGGTGCAAAATTAATATACATATTCTGAGTTCCAAAAAAGAAAACGATTAAAATTTATTCCAGCTTGTCCGGAATTGTTCCCTCTATTAATGTACTTGTCGGCTGACCTATAAGATAAGTAGTAACAAATAAAATTATCAAATTCAATATTTGAACCACTTCAAAATTATCGATTAAACCAGAAAATGTCTCGATTTTTCTAAATAATCATTTATTTATCATATATTCTATGTAAATCTATAAATTAAAATTAACTAAAACTAAACTAACCCTAATATTCTGCAATTAGCACGGCGACACTCGCAGCATTAAACAGAGCAAAACAAATTAAAAATGAAGAGAAAATCTTAGGGATAGATGCCCGTCTAGTGAATCAACACTCATTATTTATGTTGTTAAATTTTGTTGGCTTAGAAGAAAATCGTAGAGATGTTTTTAAGCGAATTTACTGAAAAGGTTTTGATATTAACAGGAAAAAGAGTATTATAAATTTTTGATATTTAATATCAAAAACTGCGTTCATAAAAGGCTGTTTTATGATAGGGTGGCGTGATAGTGTGCTTGAATCTTATATTAGTATTGTGAATATCTTCCCGATATGAGTTTCTTTTATATAAATACATCGGAATTTTATCAGGTGATCAATCAACTCCTATTGCGATAAAAAAGGTGCATCCTTTTTTACAGAGATAAAAACGCCTGTTCCTCATAAGCAGACTACATCTAGTAGGCGTACGTCATTTTCATGTCTGCCTTATCAGTTATAATTACTTGGTGAAGTTAATAAGATAATTATTGTTGTTCATTCATATATTATGTCGTTAGTTTATCTTGCCAAAAATACTCCAGCTTTTCTTTTAAGAATAAATTTCTCTTTGTAACTCAACATTTTTCCATCAGTAATTTTGCTCGAAAAACTGACATTTACTCGTAAAATTACTGATTGGCAAAATTATTTCGTTACAAAGAGAAATTTATCCGATAACAAGAAAGCTCTTGTGTTTTTACTGTTGATTATTTTGTGATACAGCGTTACAGTTAATAACTTTCTTCTATTGGCCATAGAGAGCCAACCGAGTTCAATGAGCTTATGCGATATATGATGGTATTTATGAATACCAAAAATAAGTGGCATGCAAGAATTTTGAACTCTTTGAATTCGATTAGCTAAATTTTGAGTTATACAGGAACCATAAATCTCAGCACAATAGGTAAAATGAGAAAGGACAATACTTTCACAAAGGGTAGTTTAAATTTTGTTGGACAAATATTGTCGGTGCGGATAAATTAGTTTAAGATTCATATACGCCTTCTTGATATAATTAGTAATTTGAGAAGTAAATCGAAAATTGTTGTCAACTATTAAACCCAGATTACGAGCTTCATTAACTATTGGGATAGTAATTCCGCCCACAGCCAAGTTAACATTATCTTTTAGTGACTCTAAATATTTTTTATTTCCAAATAACAAAATGACAGACCTCTTAGGATTATGCTTTTCACAAATTTCGGAAATATTTATTAGATCTTTATTAATATCATATAATGCACGATTACTGTCTCTTAGGTTAAAAGAGTAATAAATTTGAGTATCATCAGCATACATATGCATACTGCAGGTTTTAACATATTCAAAGAAGGTGGATGTATAAATAATAAATAAAAGTGGCCCCAGAATCGAACCTTTGAAGAACTCCTCTGATAGTGTCTCTAGAATCAGAATACCCGTTAGGTAACTTTACCCTTTGCACCCGATTGCTTAAGTAGTTAGAAAGCAACATCGAAGAGTTATTCGAAAGCCCAATGTATTGAAGAATAGATAACAGTACAGAATGATCAATAGTATCGAAAGCTTTACTAAAGTCACGTTAAATCAAACAGATACATCATCCCGGGGTCTAGCTGCAATTATATCATCAATAACATTCAATAGAGCAGTGGTGCAACTATGACCTGGACGAAAACCAGATTGAGATGAAGGAATGATGGTGAAGTTTAATAAATTGAATGTCAATGACCTCTTCCATGATCTTTGACATAGTTGGAAGAATACTAATAAGGCGCAAGTCTTTGCAGTCAATAGGATTTGCAACCTTTGGAATGGGTGTGGCAATAGTATTCCTCCACCAAGAAGAAAACGTGTTTGTACAAAAGCAGTGATTAATTATATGTGTAATGTAAGGCAAGATAAGTGGACAACTGTATTTTATTATTTGTAAGGTAATATCCTAGTATCCTAAAGAGTTACCCTTGAAGCGCTCAGTGATCCTTGCAACAGTAGATACATTTA
Source organism: Agriotes lineatus (assembly GCA_940337035.1). NCBI lineage: Eukaryota > Metazoa > Arthropoda > Insecta > Coleoptera > Elateridae > Agriotes > Agriotes lineatus. Next base: position 7,188 of record CALNHX010004430.1, read on the forward strand.
CTGGCCTGAAGTTAAAATCAGGTATGTTTTGACTTAATGTCCGACCCCTGTAATAAGTAATGAGTTCGTTACTATCGTCATTTACGCTAGGAATTTCATCTAGGAAAAAGCTAGTTATTTCATCGGGATCCAAAAGATTACTAGGTAATAGGGTTTCCAAGTCCCGGGACCAAAAGTGTTTTTGGGACCTACGAGCTAAATTTCAAGTCCGGGGACTAGTCCCGAAGATCCCGAAAATGGTCCCGAAAGGGAAATAGTGTTCAAGTGAAATTTGCGAATGCGAATTCCAAAGAAAAACAAGTGTTTTAAATTAAATAAAGTATTTCTGTGCTGATGATGAACTGCGTTGGGGCTCGTGTATAACTTCATTATTTTCTTCTGGTACTAAAAATGTCTGTCGCTCTTCATCTTTTGCTTTTGCGGGAACTACAAAATCCTTGAGTAGTTAATCCTTTTGTCGAGCCGCCTCTGGTTATGATAATTTTATTGGAACAAATTTTATATTTCGTGAATTGTTTATCTTTCGATATATAAAAGTGTTGCTATATCGACTTCAAATCGTAATTTTTTTATGTAGAATGACGATAGGTTGGGAATCGGAATTCGTTCTAATTCTAACGCTTTAGCAGAAACTAACAAACACCTTTAAAACCTAAAAATATAAATTATTCAGCTTCTTCGCACATAATTTTAAAGGCTTACAAATTTAATTACCTTGCCGTTACTACGTATGCACACGACTACGCGTAAAATATATCTAAATTCAACAAAAAAAAATAAGCAAACATTTGTAAGTATGCCTGAAACACACATGTTTAATTCTAAACGACCGAAAACAATACCTCTCCTGCCTACGCAAAACGCAAATAATGTAGAATGTGCAAAAGCATGAGTAATACACCGGACGCCGGTGGATACCCATCCTAATTCTCTGATATCAAGTATAAGCGCGAATGTTGACATGGTCCCGGGACTTCACCTGTGCTGGCTGTGGTCCCGGGACTCGTTTTTTTTTTTGTAGAATCCCGGAAAGGTTTCGAGACCGAATCCCTGGAGACCCTACTAGGTAAAGATTTTTTTAATTTTATTAAGTTTAGCGACCTCAAGTCACTCCACTGTGCTTTCGAACTGCTATTACTGAATTTAAATTGAAAATAAGCCTCTTTCTCATTCATAATAGCTTGAGTTGTGAAATTACGTAATAATTTATAATAATCCCAATGTTATGGTCTTTTAAATATTGTATGAGCTTTATTACTCAACGACATAAGTAATTTAATATTATCCGTAATCCAAGGTATATACTTCTTAGTAAGTTTTAGTACATTTGATAATAATGAATTTATTGTCTAACAGCATATAGCCAATAACAAGACAATATTAGATATACGGATAACCAGTAAGAGTAAGTATAACTTAGTAACTAATCATAAATTCAAATTTATTTGATATTTATTTTAATATAATAACTAATACCTTAAATATATTTGTCTATTCACCAATAAGTTCTATTAGTTGGGTCTAGGACAACTCGGCGCCGCCATCTCGGCGCCGCCACTTCGGCGCCGCCATCTCGGCGCGGGGCCAGCTCGGCGCCGGGACAACTCGGCGCGGAGCCATCTCGGCGCCAGCCAACTCGGCGCGAGACCATCTCGGCGCCAAATTGAAATTCGCAAACTACAGTGTGTACTACGTAAGAAAATTATTATAAACAAATAATAAATAAAGTGATCGCCAAAAAGCTGGCATCAAATGAAAAAGAATTTCTCGAAAATCAAACACTAACGACCAGAGGTAATTGCAAAGTGATTACAAATGGGCCAAACAAAAGTTGTCAGGTGACAATTACAAAAAATGAATTTACTACCCAAGATAGAGACAATATTTACGAAATAAAGTATTTTTCTGGCCTTGACATTCTTGAGTTAGCTAAAACTAACACATAATAAAAATCGTATGGAAATCTTGCTAAATTTCCGAAAAACTTCGAAAAACGCCACTTTTAACTAAGTAAAAATCAGTCAATATATCTAATACGGGCTAAATAGGTTTTCGGACAAGCTATCATCCTGTATAAAGTGAAATGTAAACATTACCAATATTTTTTAATATATATATATATATATTTATATACAGGGTGATTTTTAAGTTGATTCTTTCCGTTTACCAGGAAATAAAGCTAAAAAAATAAGTATTTTTTTATTTACCACTTTTCCGAAATATCAAAACTAACAGAGGTACAGGGTGTTAAAGTTTCAAATTAAAAACTAAACTTTGGCGCAAAGGCGGCTAGACAATTTTATTTTTGTTTATCTCTGTTGTCAAGCAATGATCTGTCAAGTAGTTTTCCATTGTAATTTTCTTAATTTTATTGCTGCAATAATGGCTCATGTTTATGAAAATAATGAATGAGTGAATATGCTTATTATTTACTGGGAGTGTCGTCAAAATGCCGCTGCCCCATCGCTCTTATACACGGAATGTGTGTCTAGAAGCGAATGCTGATAATTTTGATCATTTAAGTTAGATTAAGTTTAGTTTAATTTTCGTTAAGTAATTTTAGTACATACTTTGAAACTTTAACACCTTGTACCTCCGTTAGTTTTGATATTTCGCAAAAGTGGTAAATGGCTTACTTTTAGCTTTATATCCTGGCAAAAGGAAAGAATCAACTTAAAAATCACCCTGTATATACCGTGTGTCCCCGGATAGGTGAAACGACTCTTGTAAAAGATAAAAAAATTTCGATTTAAATTTTCATTTTTTGGGGTTTAGCCCTGCTTGGTTAAAGACGAATTTTTAACAGCATTTCAGTTTAGAAAAATCAAATATTCCTTGAAAGTTTTCAAAAAAACTATTTTTTGTACTCAAAATTCATATTTCCCGGTCATTCCCGATACGCCGAAAGTTACTTTTCCCGCGCTGAGGTGTTTTGTACTTTTCAACAAAAACTAGGGGAATTGTGTTTTTTGTAAATTTTTATAATAAACGGGGCTGCGCGCGCTATTGCGCCGTCTATTCTATTCGATTTACCACCATTTTTAGGCCTATCACGTTGGCCCATCTCCAAGGGGGCTTTTGGGGTTCCGTCCATCTTCAAAGGGGCCTCTGGGGCTCCGCCCCCCTCCAAGGGGGACCTCGGGGCTCCGCCCATCTCCAAAGGGGCCCTTGGGGCTTCGCCCCTTTCCAAGCGGCCCTCGGGGCTCCTCCCCTCTCCAAGGCGGCCCTCGGGGCTCCGCTCATCTCTAAGGATGCCCTCGGGGTTCTGCCCCTCTCCAAGGGGGCCCTCGGGACACACACGTCTGGATCGTTCTCCTTTATTATATAGAGGATTGTCCCTCGTTGGTTTAATTGCACCTGCAAACACCAGAGGCGCTGTAAACGTCAACAAAAACTAACAGGTGCGTAGGATAGGTATAAAAGTTTAGTGATTTGTGCTGTCAACTCAGTAAATTAGTAAAACACTAAATAATAATTTTTTAATTTTTTTAAATATTTTCAGTTATTCGTTACAAAAAACATTGTACCTAACTCCTTCGGGAAAAATTTTTCCGAATTGGCACTACATGCAGCACTCCCTTCGGTCGTGCTGCAAACAAAGTGTTCATTCGGGAAAATTACGAACTTGCTAGGTAAATAACTATTACTGTAGAGTAGCGCCTCTTTTATGTAGCAAATACAACAAAAAGTTATTAAGAGAAGTTGTTTAGAATCAACATCTAGGTTCCTATACCAAATTTCAAAATCCTCTGCCAACTTTGATCTCTCACATTATCTTTTATGTTTAGGTCCCATATCAAAGAATTTTACTTTTAACAAAGACGGCTATGGAAAAACAAACATTTTTCAAAAAGTTTTTTATTTCATAATACAAAAAATTGTTAAAAATAAAATTCTTTGATTTGGAAAATAAACATTAAAGAAATATTTGTCATATAAAAAGCACTTTACTTAGAAAATGGCGTTTTTCAAAATTGTATAAATCCAAAAAGGGCTATTTTTCGGAATTTAATCAAGATTTCAATGATATTTTTTATTGTGTGGTAGTTTCAGCTGACTGAACAATCTCAAGGCCAGAAAACTTTTTTTCGTAAAATGTGTCTCTATCTTAACTAGTAAATGCATGCTTCGTAATTATTTAAAAAAAAACCTAAAATTTTACTGATAACGGAAGTCATGTGACAACTTTTGTTTGGCTCAATTGTAATCACTTTGCAACCACCTCTGGTCGTCAGTGTTTGATTTTCCAAGAAATTCTCAATATTTTTTTTCATTTGATGACAGCTTTTTGGCGATCACTTTATTATTTTTTGATAATAATTTTTTTACGTAGTGCACAATGTAGTTTGCAAATTTGAATTCGGCGCCGAGATGGCCTCGCGCCGAGTTGGCTGGAGCCGAGATGGCTCCGCGCCGATTTGTCCCGGCGCCGAGCTGGCCCCGCGCCGAGATGGCGGCGCCGAAGTGGCGGCGCCGAGATGGCGGCGCCGAGTTGTCCGGCTTCGCTATTAGTTTTGGTAATGTACAATTATTGATATCACATTGGCTGCTTATACGGTTATAATTACTGCACATGGTATAGATAGGAGATTTAAATATAATATTAGTTCGAGCGCCAGGTAAATAGAATAGCGATGACTGTCTAGAATGTATTCGAGGCACGTGAAAGTTTAACTTTTGCAACAAATATGAGCATTCAACTTTATTATGTAGCAAATTAAAGAGAAAAGTCAAACTGATACGTACCCTTCTGTGTTCACATGAATTAATATTAAATGTATTTAGTAAGGTTAAGTGCTCAAAACCTCTAGGCGGATAGACATGGTACACCTTGAACCACAAATATTTTAAAAGTTTTCTTTGTACATTTTCTATAGACGTTATATGACATTCATAAATTGGATTCCATATGATACTTGCGTACTCTAATTTTGAACGTACAAAAGCAAAATATAATGCCATGATAGTAGAAATATTTTTAAATTCCTTACAGCTGCGTACGATGAAACCTAACATTTTATAAGCAGAAGACACAATTTCATTAATATGATTTACAAACCTAAACTCAGCATCAAATACCACACCCAAATCTCTTATTGAGTGTAGTCTAGATAACAATTCTGAATTTAATGTGTAGTCAAAAAGGATTCGATTAATTTTACGAGAATACGTAACAATTTTACATTTGTTAACATTTAGATTTAACTTATTTCTCTTACACCAGTTGGAGAGTATGGTAAGGTCGGTTTGAAGGTTCATAGCATCATGGTGACTTGCAATTGATGAAAATATTTTTACGTCGTCAGCGAACAAAAGTGCATTACACTGCAATTGATAACTGAGATCGTTTATGAATAAGAGGAATAGTAAGGGCCCCAGATTAGAGCCCTGGGGCACTCCGGATGTGGGAATATATTGAGTAGATCTATACCCATTATACACAACACGATGTGGTCTATTTTGTAAATACGATTTGAATAGTGCGACATTTGTGTCACTAACACCAATGCTATGTAGTTTTTGAAGTAAAATACCATGATCTATTTTGTCAAAAGCTTTAGATAAATCTGTATAAACAACATCGATTTGGCCTTGATTATCTAATTGTTCAGAAACAAATTGCGAAAAGCAACAGAGGTTAGTGATGGTGGAGCGGCCTTCCATGAATCCATGCTGGGAAGATGATATGACATGTTTCACACTACTATATATGTGTTTGTACAGAATAATTTCAAATACTTTGGAAAAGTTAGAGAGAATAGCAATGGGCCTGTAGTTCGTAACATTGGAAATATCGCCATTCTTAAAGATGGGACAAACACGTGCAATTTTCCAAATTTGAGGAAATGTCGACGTTTTTAAGATTAAATTGAAAATGATTGAAAGCGGAGAAGTAAAAACGTTTGTGCAGTCTTTGATCATATAGCTAGGCACTTGGTCAAAACCAGCAGTTGGTTTGTTTTTCAGTTTCTTGATGGCGGAAATGATATCGTTTTCAGAAATGGAAATGACATTGATACAGGGTAGATTATCATATCAGGAGAGATCAAGCTTATGAATATTGTCGGTATGTTGAAAGGGTTGATAGACACTGTTAAAATACTGTCCAAAACCATCTACTATATGTTGAGGAGTAGAATATTTTATATTGCCGTTGTAAGTAGTACCGGGTATTCTGGCAGCGTTTTTCTTATTATGAATGAACTGCCAGAGTTGATTTGGATCTTTACCTATAGACTGTTCTGCGTTAAGAGTGTATATAGTGTATGCTTCGTTGATTTTTTTCTTAACGTGACTTCTGAGGCGTTTAAATGCATTATAGTATTCTAGCGATCCAGTGCTACGATATTTTTTGTGCAATTTTATTTTAGTTTTTAGGCTTTCAACTATTTCAGGTGTAAACCATACAGGATGTTTGTGGGATCTATTTTTGTGTAGTGGTACATAAATATCAAATAGTGAATAGAGTATTTCGTAAAACTTGTCGCATGCTAAATTAACGTCAGTATAATTCTGGAGGATTGACCAATCCACAGCGAGGATCGAACTGTAAAGGGATGGAAAGTCTGCTTTTTTAAAGTTGTACGACCTGTTATTTGGATTTGCAATAAAATTAGTGTACGGACTAGTATTTAAATTTACACAAGTCTTCAATGCAGGATGAAAAGCATCTTCAGTAACAAAAGGTGTATTGTCCCTAGTTACCTTACAGGAAATGTTAGAAAAAATAAGATCCAATAGCTTTCCTTGATAGTTTTTGACATTATTGTGTTGAGTTAAATTAAGAAGATTGGAGAAATTATTTAATAAGCGGTTTAAGGTATCATCTATAAGATTATTAGCGGCATCTGGTATGTTGAAATCACCAAAAAGTATCAGGTGCTTAGTATGCAGATGGAACTCGCTAAAATAGTCCAATAAAATTTCTAGAGTATCAGCTGTAGGAGTGCGTGAAATATATATAACATAAACATAAAAGCACAAAGAATTAATGGTACATTTACAACCTACTATATCTACTAAGTTAAGACTATTTAATAGTTCAGTCAGATCCATTTTATAGGAGCATGTTTGTTTATTGCAATAAGGAGGTTAAAATTTAAATAATTGATTGTATCACCCACCTTCTCCATATGAAACCATCTCTGAAACGTTATGGAGCTATTTATATTAGTCCGGTAGTTAAGCATTTATGGCCGACCTAGTACATCACGGCCGAGCCCGTCAGCGCGAGAACTTGAACTATCCAAGCCATAAACGCGAACACCGGCCGTGTGTTATATACTTTCTCTGTATACTTAACAAGAACAAGAATAAGTTTCATTCTATTAAGGAATTACCCAAATTATTTGCTTTAAAAATGCTGTGATTTTTGTTATAGGTTTGGGGGGTACTGAACCTAATCCGCTAACCTCGAATTTGATATCGACTGACAATGCTACCATAATATACTTCAGTATGTACTACGTTGCTAAGTGCTACCGATATAGTCCATAAAAACCTACCTACCGGACTTGTTGCTAAGCTGCTAGATAGTTGGTACCAGACCAGTATACAAAAACAACTAATAATGGAAATGCGCCATGACGATGTTATTGTTTGGGGATACGTTAAAACTTTTCACAATGTATTGGATACCTAAGCTTTCCAACAAATTGAACTATTTTCGTAGTCGATAGTGATAGAAAACATTTATTTATTCGTGCTATGTTCTTTGTATTTTTTTCAATTTTAGCACAAAAGTAACTGTCAGAGAAAAACAGAATTCAAGTATTTCTTCTTAGTGGTCTCATTAAACGAACTGCTGCATTCTGTGTCCAAGGAACATGATAAGATAAATTTCAATAGACCAGGATTTGTTATCAAAGTGTTACTCAGATAATAGTTCTTTGTCTTCTTTCGTCTGACTAATGAAGGATCAGAACTGGACACACCATTGTTAATACGGCGTTGCAGCTGAACGGTGGTGTGTAAAGAAATAGCCATTGCAAGTGAAACGTGTTGTTATAAACAAGAAAATTGCCTTATTGTGGTAAGCATGAAAATTTAAGATTTTACCTAATTGTATATCCAGCTGCAAAAAAATGATACTGGAGATCGATTAAAATCACTTTGCCGATTTTGACAAAATCGTATAATTGGAGGTTTCACCATTGCACCCTCTAGAAGTAAGATTTTCACAGTGATTTGAAAATATTTTAGGAAAGCGCCATCCTAAAGCAAACAGGGCTTTCTCAAAATATAAAGACGCTAGGAATGCGAGAAATTTGGAAAGATTTATATTTTTCATTAGTAAGTAAACAGAAATTTTTAATTCATGTCATATGATAGGTCTTTCTAAAATTAGAAACCAAAGCTGCAAATTACCAGACTCTGTAAGTTTTCGAACATAAACTTTGCTTATTTTTTTTTAAAACACAGGCTTGGAAGTGCACTTCGGTTAATTCTCCCATTTTTTTTTAGTTTTCATGCCTTTCAGGTGCAGGTGAAAATCGCATAATAAAATTTCAAGTATATGTAGGCATTGTGCATAAAGAGCTGAGTGATACGTGATAATAATGAGATTAAGTCCAATCAACTGTTTATCACATCTCCCAGAAGCAGCACGCGCTAAGCTAGCAAATAGAAATCGCAATTATTATTGATAAGTACAATAATAAAGCGTAACTTCCGTAACAGTTGGCACTGCATGTTCCCTACGTCGGGGAATTTTGTTGCACTTTAAAATGCTGACGGCTAATTAACATGCAGAGATTGTTTGCTTTTGCTTTTGTAGCTAAGGGATAGCCATATTGTGGACGTTCTCAAATTTTGCCACCTGCAATTTCCTCAGCTAAAAGAGGGTTTGTGGGGTTAATAACGTGACCTTTGTTTGGTCGCTACGACACGGTACTTGTTTCTAACATTATTTATACAATTCTAACGGTTGAAGTAGTATTTTATCTGCTCATTACAAATGCATAAAATAGCATTTTATCTACTCATTTTTTCATCTGAAAAACAATAATATTAACAGTAAGTTATTAGGACGCTGCTAATTACAAGAAGATTAACGCAGTTTTAAAAACAATTAACGATTAACATACACGTTCAAAGTGCAATTTTAAATTTTTTCAATCCAAAAATAACAAAGTCTTGGCTATTTGAAGCGATTTCGTTTTTATTAACAATAATTTTATTTTCGATGCACATATTTTTACTACTTGAACACGATGTGACTATTCGTCCCCATGAGGATTCGCTTGAAAATATCGGTTTTGCTATACATCGATTCTTCTATATGCCCTTCGAGAACTGAGTTTCATTTCCAACCACCATGTCTCTTCATCAACGTCGGAAAGAGTGGCTCGTAAATAGTTCAGGTGATGGAAGTTTCCAATAATTGGCTATTATTCGTCGCATTTTATAAAAAGCGTTGATTCGAATTGCCTCCTTAGTGCATTATTGATTATACTAACGAAGAACGAAATTCTTAAAGGGCACGTTAGCGGGTCTTAAAGCGGCATTTCTGTAAATTTACAATTTGTTAACATCTATTCCATCACTTAAGATGGTAAACATCTTCTTATTATTGGTTTTTCATTTAGGGGTGACCAGTACCACAACACTCTCAATCTGCAATGCCATTTACCTTCATTTTATGTAGTTCGTTTATAAGTAACCTTTAGAATTTTAAAATAAAAAATTACAGAAATATCAAACTGTGTCAAATAATAATAACTTTTGTCTTCAAGAAGGCACTATTAGAGGCGTAATTTAAAAAAAATTATATGTTCCCTCTCAAGCACGTTTGATTTCACTGGCTGGTAACTAGAATATTCTCGTTTCAAGAACATTTTCAGTTTCATATACCTACACAGGGTGTTTAAACTTGATTTAAACACTCATAAATTTTATTTTCTAAAATTTACGAAATCCAGTTGCATGTTTTTTAAATGCAATTCCCATTTATTAGCAAGAAAAATTTAATGTTGCAATCACCAATTACTAAATTTAATATGTTTAAATTAGATTAAAAACTATATATTTCAGTTCAAATTTACGAAACATTATTCGTAATTTAAAAGCCAGTGTTATTACGCAATCATACGAGTTAAAGACCAGGAAAATGCAATTCTGCACTCCATGCACAATACCGACCTACAGTAGTAAGTTCAACGGGCGACCTTCGCTCTAGCAGGAAATAAAAACTGCACAAATTGCTTATCTGCTGTTTTGTAATTTAAACACTCTGGCCTAGTAAACTGTATATATGAACTTTGATATTGTTACTGCGTTAAGCATTTTTTGTTTTGTATAAATACTAGTCTATTTTCATAATAAAAATCAATCTGCATTTAATGTTTGATTCATTCGCTACGTCGCCACTCCTATACCAAGCCATAATACTGTCGAGATGTGAGGCTGCATCTCAGGAGTGAATACTGTCGTCCCTTTAAGTGCCATTGACTAAGCTGGCTTAAAGCGTAGATGCAGTCTTATCTACGCGCTTAAAATTAGGGATAGAATCAGCGCAAAGTAACGGAGTCCTGAAACAGCCTCTCAGGCATTTCTGTTCATGGTCCTTCGAGCCGGATCTGTCTCCAACTAACGAAAAAACACATCCCGAGAAGAAGACAACATCTGCCAACCACCCAGTTCCCAGAAAATTGCCAACAACATGGAGGAATTCAACAACTTAGCTATCGCCCAAGAAGAGCTCGCGCAGAAGATAAAGCAAATATTATCCAACAGCAAAAAGGACCCTGCCAGCCGAAAAAATGAAGCCTACATCGCCAGTCGCAACAAAACGCTGGACGAACTTTGGAACACTGCAACTAAAAATCACGCAGAAATGGGGCAGCTAAGTATTCCAACTCATAATTATTTTAAAACAGGGTATTACGACCAAATTAAAGCCATATACGGCGAAGCAAAAGGTTACTTGCAGAGCTGTTCAAAAACAACGGAAATTTCCAACGCCTCCGTAAGCAGAACGCAAGAGGAAATGGTGGCCAACCCCGAGCAAAAGGTTCGTATCCGAAAACTGCAGATTCGGATCCAGAATTTTAAGCAAGCGATGGACGACGCCGAACTAACACAAGAATTAGGGAGGCCCGCCATCACGACAAGGGAATTAAGAGAAAAATGGGATCGTGTGGTCGAGATGGACGAAGAAGTTATGTCAAACGACATGGCTTCAGAACAAATGCACTTCAGTCCTGAATATACTACGTTGGAAGACAGGTATAGAAATTTAATTATTTTATTGCAAGCGCCGACAAGGAACGAGCAAGCAGCAGCCATCTCGCTTCCTCAAGTCAAAATTCCCATATACGAGGGAAATTATGAGGAATGGGCCACTTTCAAGGACCTGTTCACCAAATTAGTAGATGACAACCAGAATATGGACGATGTCATCAAGATGCAATATTTAAAGACGCATCTTAAGGGAGAGCCAAGCCGACTGATCCAGCATCTAGCTGTTACCCAAGCAAACTACAACACCGCCTGGAATCTGCTGCAACAAAGGTATCAAAATAATCGCCTTATTTTAACTAAATTGCTAGATACCATATTCGATCTGCCGGTCCTCTCCAAAGAGTCAGCCCAAGGGTTAAAAAGATTGCACGACTCCATCAAGGAATGTGTGGAGGCAATCAAAAATTTAGGCATCTCCACGGACAGTTGGGGTCCGTGGATTAACAGAGCTATCGCTCGAAAATGGGATCCTGAAACCAACAAATTATATGAACAGTCGCTTCAATGTCCAAATGAAGTCCAGGATCACCAAAATTTAATGGCTTTCCTGCAAGTGCGGTTCCAATCTCTAGAATCCATAGATGGAGCTCGAAAGCCCACGCAGGAAAGACCACAGAAGAATTACGCCTCCGCATCCCTAAATTGCAAGCTGTGCCATGGAGATCATTACATCGACAACTGTAGCCAATTCCAGAGGCTACCTACCCATGAAAAACTAGAAGCAGTAAAAACCAATCGATTGTGCTATCGATGCTTGCGGCACGATTCAAATATACCATGTCGTGCCTATTTTGATTGTAGGATCTGTCGCTTCCCGCATCATACACTGCTTCATAAGGCGCAGCCACCATCAAGGCCGCTCCCTGCCCAAAAGATGAGGACGTCAGCTCATGCAGCAGCTATGAAGACTTCCAACGCTCCAGAAAAGAAGCCGAAGTCGGACATCATCACCGCCAATTTAGGCGCACAGGAGAGCCAAGTTCTACTTGCCACAGCAATGGTTCAAGTAAAGGCAGCATCCGGGATGACTCATCTACTACGAGTATTAATAGATCCCGGGTCTCAGGGGTCGTTTATCACGGAAGCATCAGCCGAATTATTGGGGTTACCCAGGACCAAAGTTGGAGCTGAAATCACAGGAATTGGGAACAGCGAGCCAAAAATTGCCAAATGGAAAATCCCAGGTTTGATCACACCTAGATTTTCAAGTAACTTTTCCCTACCTGTAAATTTACTAATACTTCCCAAACTTACCAAAGCCATGCCTTCATCCCCTATCCCAAACATAAATAAAGATTCCTGGAGCAATACCTTCATCGCCGATCCAACCTTCAACCGACCCGGCCCCATAGACATAATTCTAGGCGCCGAAGAATATTCAAAAATAATTCTAGAAGGAATCACTAGAACAAAGGATGGCATCTTGGGACAAAATACCAAACTGGGTTGGGTATTATCTGGAACCATTGGAAGACAGCATAACGACCGCATTAAAGTCAACACCATGGTTGCCAAAATTGAAGAAGACGAGCAGTTACAAAAATTCTGGAACATAGAAGAAGTTCCCACTCAAGGAAAACTTTCCACAGAAGATCAGGTATGCAAGGAAAATTATTGAGACAGTCAAAGAGATTCATCCCGCATCAAATGGATCCATCCCAGGAGTAACAATCCAGCAGGTGAACAAAATATTAGCAACCGATCCTACAGCGGAAGAACGAGCAATCGCAGCTGCCAATATAAAGAATATGGAAGTTCAACATCCTGTTATCATCGAATGTGAAAAGGTAGCATCTTCTCATCTACAAGAAAATCACCAAGTGCATGGAACCTCCGAAGTCCTCACTCACGAAATCCTCGTTCATGAAGTCCGCATCCACGAAGTTCCCATTCAGGAAGTTCCCATTCACAAAATCGATGGACAGAAAGGAAAGGAAATTGCAGGCCACGAACAAATCGTTGAAACTCCTACAGCAGCTCCAAGCAGTGGATGCAGTCCAGAAATTGCAGGCCACGGAAAAATCGTTAGAACTCCTCCAGATGCTTCGACAGCAGCTCCTAGCGATGGACGGAGCCCAGAAGTTACAGCAATAACTGCAGAAAATGGAAAACCCTCCGACTCCATTAAAAACTTGACACCCGGTGGAAAGCGGCACCAAGACTTGTCGACAGGGGATGCAGAAAAAGAACAATCAAATGCCAAACACTTCGCGCCAAGCGGTGGAAGCAGCCCAGACGTTGCAGCAGGAACTGCAGCAATCGAGAAACTCTCCGAGTTCAATAAACAATTAACACCTAGTGGAGGGTGGCAACAAGACACAGCGGCAAGAATTGCAGTACACGAGCAACCCTCCGAGTTCACTAAAAATTTAGCACCTAGTGTAGGGTGGCATCAAGAAATGGCATCAAGAAATGCAGCAAGCGAGCAAACCTCCGAGTTCGCTAAATACTTAGCACCCGGTGTAGGGTGGAACCTAGAAATAGCAGCAGTCAGGAATTCAGAAAATGAAAAATCCGAAACCAAATATTCTACGCCTAATAGAAGGTGGATTCAAGAACTAACAGCAACAAGTTCAGGAAACAATAAACACAATGCTAAGCACTTAGCCTCTCGTAGAAGATGGTATCAAGAAGACGGCTTATTAAAGTCTGCGAGGGAAGTTACCGAAGACTCGCAATGTGGAATACCGATGCGGCATCCTCTAAAACAGCTAACCTCGGCAAGAGTGATATTAATTATCGTATGCACTCATATAATGTTCGTCTCCAAAGGAAGAGGCAGCCGATGGACGTTGGGATGTTCCAAACCAATTGGTAACATAGTCAACGACACAATAACACAAAAGCTCTTTTACAGAAATAGCAAAGGAGCCAGTGTTGCAGCAACCGAACCACTTCGAGGATTTACAACCCTCTCGGTTAGACCTGCAACATCATCTGAAGGAAGTAGCATGGAGAGCCATCCGACATCGCTACTACCTATCCAGAGGAATAATCAACAGCGTCTAAAAGACGTGACATGGAAAACCATCCGCCATCATTCCTATCTATCCAGCGGGATCACAGGCAGCCCATTGGGAGGGGCTATTCTAATAGGAGCCTTCTACTACATTCGGAAAAGGATCAACCGAAGGAAGCATCAATCCAAACAACGCCAGTCAGCCGTAGAAGAATATCCTTTAAAAACCCTTAATGTGGAAGAAACAATATAGTTTTCCTTTTCTTTTTCTTCGGCCTAAAATTGGCAATATGTTTAAACTTGATTTAAACACACATAAATTTTATTTTCTAAAATTTACGAAATCCAGTTGCATGTTTTTTAAATGCAATTCCCATTTATTAGCAAGAAAAATTTAATGTTGCAATCACCAATTACTAAATTTAATATGTTTAAATTAGATTAAAAACTATATATTTCAGTTCAAATTTACGAAACATTATTCGTAATTTAAAAGCCAGTGTTATTACGCAATCATACGAGTTAAAGACCAGGAAAATGCAATTCTGCACTCCATGCACAATACCGACCTACAGTAGTAAGTTCAACGGGCGACCTTCGCTCTAGCAGGAAATAAAAACTGCACAAATTGCTTATCTGCTGTTTTGTAATTTAAACACTCTGACCTAGTAAACTGTATATATGAACTTTGATATTGTTACTGCGTTAAGCATTTTTTGTTTTGTATAAATACTAGTCTATTTTCATAATAAAAATCAATCTGCATTTAATGTTTGATTCATTCACTACGTCGCCACTCCTATACCAAGCCATAATACTGTCGAGATGTGAGGCTGCATCTCAGGAGTGAATACTGTCGTCCCTTTAAGTGCCATTGACTAAGCTGGCTTAAAGCGTAGATGTAGTCTCATCTACGCGCTTAAAATTAGGGATAGAATCAGCGCAAAGTAACGGAGTCCTGACACAGCCTCTCAGGCATCTCTGTTCACAGGGAAATAAACATTTGTTAGAATTACTGAAAACACAAGCATAAAAAATCCTCGACTTGGAAATGTCAACGCATTCTTTAAATAGACAACATAGTTTTTAACATGAATAATAAATCCGCAGTGTTGAAGTCTTACATTTTTTGACTTTTCTCCAAAGTAATAGAGCCATATATCTTCTGACGTTTCTGTTTCTGTGCCAATCACAACACACGTTGTAAACCTCTTTTCAGACAATAACTTCGATTTTTTGGAATTAATTAGTTATCGTCATTGGCTACGTCTGCGGGCACATATTAACCTTCTTCTTCTAACATTGAAAAAGAAAATTGTGTATATGCTTTACCACGTAAAATATACGCTACAAAAAGTCATAGTAAATCGATTTATTGATTTGCATATTTAAACCACTCGAAAAATGTCGTTTAACTCAGAAAATGCATCGATTTATATAAACGATTGTTTAGCATCTTTCGACCACTGAAAATTACGAAACAGCTGGGGAAAACTGCTTTTTTATGAAGTATTTTGCAAGGTAAATGGGAAACAGAAGATGTTCACCAACTTTGCAGTGAGAGATTACAGCATTACGTTTTTAATAAATATTCCAGCAGTTCTTTAGCAGATTACAAACATTTATTTCATTGCACATTTTTAATATACTAATTTCGACGGGTCTCCAGAAAATTGTTTAGTAAAACTGCAGTGTCTGCTTTGCAAGCTTTCAACATAATTTCAGTTGGTATTTAGCGGATGTGCAATTAATTTAAGCGAATTTGAAGCCACTGTTCAGAATTTTTCCAGTAAAGCTTGTAAAACGGTTTCAATATGTTTTCTGTGATTATTTCGCAACTTTTTCAAAAACATCTAATAAGGGTTTATATAAGCTTGCAGAAGATTTTTACAAAGGTTCCAAAAATTTTAGTAAGCTTGCATTAATTTTTCACCTAATTTTTGGTACACGTGCAATGACTTTTTGCAAAATAATTTACAGGTTTGCAACAAATCTAAAACAGTAATTTTGTGCAAAGCTAGCAATTAAATTTCAATTAGAGTGGTGTAACTGCTAATAATGTTTAGGGAGATTACAACATATTTTCAGTAACTTTACTGAATGTATTTTAGCAAAATTCTTATAATTTTTCAGTACGTTTTCAACAAAAGTTTTGAAAGTTTTCAGTGGAATGTATCGATCTTTCAAGTTTTCAGATTATTAACAATAAATATTCGTCAAACTTTTAGCAAATGCTTAATCAATTTTGCAGTTCATAAATTTTTAGTTAGTGCTAATAAACTAATGAGCAAATTTACAGACACTGCAATATATAAGTATTATAACAATCTTACAATAATTTTCAGCAAATTTGCAAAAAGCATGCAGTCAACTTTTGGATAATAATTAGCAAGGTCGCAACAGATTTGTAATAAGGCTTGCCTAATGTTTGGGTATGCTTGTAGTTGATATTCAGTGCATTTCTAAAGTAGTTTCACAAATATATAGTAGATTATTGATCTATATTTAGCTGGCTTATAGTAAATTTCCACAATTTTTATGTAGATTATTAATAAATTACTAGCGACTTTACAGCTTTACAGCAGTTTATAGTACCTATTTAAAAAAAAATGAGGTTGAAAGTGTTTAGTAACATTTCACTGAATTTCAGTGGGGAGTAAACTTTCAAGTTTGTACTGCACTTGCTGTGAATTTCGAATTAACTAGAGTTTACAGTAATTTCTTACCCAAAAAATACAAAGCTTTATCAACTAGTGTACACCAGGTATTATGGAAAAATTGTTTTTAACAAAGTTTTAGTAGGCTGTCATTTAATTCAAAAGAAATTTTCAGGGAGTTTGAAACCGATATTCACCAATTTTCCAGCAAACTTTTAAGTTTGTATTTTTTTTTAGAATATATACTTGCCGTATATAACCAATTACGAAATGTATAACATCATTAAACAAGCTGTAGCAATTATCTGCAATATCAATATCACCTACTTTTCAATAAATAGCTAGAAAATTATAAGATAATTTTTAAAGAGGTTTGTATAAATATTTTTGTAAGTTTGTAAAATTGGTCCCGCCAATTATTATTAGTAAATACGCGACAAATTTTTGGAAAATATTCAACAGGTTTGCATAAAATCTATAGAAACGCTTCAGGTATTTTTAAGCAAGCTTGCAGTTAATTTTCAGTGTATTTGCAATGAACTTCGACAATTTGGTTTTGTAATACATTTTCAGCAAATATATTGTAAAGGCTCTTACTTTGGGGGCACCTAATAATTTGCTATATTATTAATTGATTTAATTGTTATCTAAGTTAGAGCAAAATCCAAAATGCACAATCCTCTGTTTAATGTTATTATTGTGTTTGAACTTTGCCTGTCATTTTATTAGGCTGGTTAAAATGTGACCTGTACTAATTTACTGCATAAAATAAATGGTTGTATGCCCTTTTCAATATTTTATTTAGCTGCAATTAATTTGGAAAAACGCTAGCTCAGTAGAACAATAACTCTTTAATCCAGGGTGAGTTCCTAATTTACAATTTATCTGGTGCGGTACTGTACACCGGAATTAGTTCGAATGCGCGGTAGTTAAATATTTACCAATCTGTCAAAAATCCAACAAAATGGTTTATGTCGTGCAGTCAGCGGTGTTGACGTTAAAATGAGCGAAATTATGAACATTCGTAAGGTATTTATTCAAATATTCGCGATTTGGCGGCAAATTACATCTTTTGTTTCAGGCAGTTATGTATTTCGTGACGTCAGATGGACGTCGTCTTAAATTTTGCAATTGTTTTAACCGGACGCTTCGATACCTTGGCATAACCTCAAAATTTGGGACGCCTTTCTTATTTTTCGAACTGCGCCTTCGGTTGAGCCCTGGACAAGCTGGTATCCTCTTCAGTAAGGCCTAATCTTGTATGCCCCTCAAATTCCGCACGCTAACACTGTTATTTTAGGCAAATTTCCTACCTTTACTGATTGGTGGTAGCTGCCGCAATGCTCGGAGATGACCCCAGTTCGTATCTGCCTCTGGAACGGCTTTATCTGGTGTTGATGCTGGCGGTTGCACTCCTGCAGTCCTGCCCGATGTGTAGCAGTGAAGACCCCTGGCTCTGGACCCTTCTCTTGGCCGGAATTGGATATCGGAATCCCGAACTGAACGGCTGCCGAAGTCGTCGGAGATGCTCTCGGAGAAAATTTTATTTTTATGTTGCACAACACAATAATATGCTTTTCAGGTTTCAAAATGCTCATTTATTATATTAAAACTTAAATTAAAGTGGTGCACAAATTTCACAATGTCAAGCTTAATAATTATTCTCTTCTTCTCCCCCGTTATTAGAACAAATTCAAATCTCGTTGCTATAGTTACAATGCTAACGGAAATAAGTTTTGATGAATTTTAGTACATAATAGAAATAAGTACATGAGTACATAATTTTACATTTTTAAATTTCTTACAAACTAAAATATTGTCTTTTTCTTAATCTAAATTGTTTCTTTGCGCCACACACATACACGTTTTATTAATTGCTCTGCTTTTCACTAACGTTTAATGTCCTGCTGCCTGCTTTTCAAATTCTTTTTTCTTGTCCTGCTTTTCAAAATTGCTCTTTTGCAATATATTGTTATTTTATTCCCTCTTTTTTTACCTTTTACGATCCCTCACAAATTTCACTGACTTGCTTAATTGAAATCTACGCCTCTTTTACATGCACATAGCAAACCCTTTTGTTTTCGGTTCGGCTATTCATTCTGCACAAATCTATTGTTTAATTTTTGAAAGTCAACTTCGACCCCTGTGAAAAACAAGCTTTGCCCCTTGCGTTCCTTTTACTCAATTACTTTATTATTGCTGACATCTCTTTACTAATGCAATCATTGTTTGAATGTTAAGCTTCTCATTGCAGCCACGTAAAACACCCCAACATCATGTTGCACTGCTAGCAGAGTCGAGCCGTGGGCCTAATACCATTACAATATGTCTCAGTCGAATTTCAAAAACCGTCAGTTTGCAAACTGACTAGTCACGTTACAGATCGTTTTACAATCGGACTGAAATTTCCAGTCAGTTTGTAAACGGCGAAATACGCATCCGCCGCATTGTCAAATCTTCTAAACCGAGTGTAGAGCGTTTACCGCTTATTTGAACGGTCAGCTGTGTCTGCATTTGTAAGCAGCGGCATTAATAAAAATTTATTTGTTATATACCGAGTTATATACTATCTTACATTGATACGTGAATATGGAAACAACCGTCGAAGAGCCTACAAAACCTAACACACCTCAACCTGTAGACAAGGATATCTTTTATCGAGAATTGTACTTGCCGACCGAACAAAAATCAGTGCAATACAAAGAAATGCTTTTGTTTTAAAGCATTTCAAAAATGCAATAGCAGGTGCCATTTAAGCGGCTCTTGCTGCAATAAGCAAATAACTTCTTATAATTAAATTGTATAATGTTTTCTAACAAGCATTTTATTTTATTTGTTTTTATAACTATTATTCTTTTAATGTACAATGTCTATTAACTAACGTTTTTTGAAAAAGAATGTTATTTTATTGGTTTTTCTGTTATACTTACCTAACTTATTTTTTTAATGTATAATACATAAATGATAAAAAATATTATTTTATAAATGTGTTTTTCTTCAAAGTATGTTTAATAATGAATAAAGTGGATAATGTAAAAGAAAACAGTATTGCTTTATTTGTTTTAGAAACTGACTGAAATTATCTCGGCAGATTCTAAAATAATGATAGTTCATAGTAATACATAGCTATACCACAGAATAATAATAACCAGAAGGATATCCACACAACCGCATTGATGTCGACGCCGACAACGGGTGACCTCGAACCTTTGTATTCCATGGGCTCTCCCCAAAGCCGCTACCTACAATGACCGTTTCAGGTTAGAATTTCAGGGTAGAAACGTCTCAAGGCTATGAGGGGCCGGCGGTCAGGTAATACGAGATATCCTTCTGGTTATTATTATTCTGTGGCTATACCAATAGTTGAAGAGTTGACAATCCGTCGGAGGCGTGGCTCGCGGTTTACAAACTGACTGAAAATTTCAGTCCTGTTTTTTAAAACCGTTTTAGAAAACGTCTGGCAGTTTGCAAACTGACTAGTCAGTTTGCAAACTGACGGTTTTTGGAATCCAACTGCAATATATATAAGCCGTTCACGATCTTTTTGGGTCAGGTGAGGCTATGACCATCTAGTAATTTTGTTGGCAGCACCTCTGTGGCAACTAAACTCCCTATTGGAAATTGACACTTTTTGTGTTAGGTTAGGTTGTTTTTAGTTTAAGGTTATTTTTTCTGAATAGGTAGATTGTTGCCGGATATTCTCTAGTCTCCACATCGACTCGCGTTCTTTTAAATTTGGTCTGACCTTTTTAAATTGGAAGTAGCATTGTTTAATGGACTTTTCCTTTGACGGAAATTAAAATTATTTTTACACATTTGATCAATCATTTATTTTCTTACGAATATTAAAATAATAAATCTGGCAATGTGGTGGCAAGAAAATGTCGAACAGACACTGACAGAAAAAAAAAGTTGTATCATCGAATCAGTTAGTCCAACATGAAAAGAAAAAATCATAGCCAACTCTGTCCCAAAAAGGTCGTGAACGGCTTATATATGCCGCATTTTTAGAAAATCTTTCAGCAAGGTTGCATAAAATACATTTTTAGATGGTTTTTAATAAATATCTAGAAAATAATTTTGAGAAGGGTTTCTATAAATATTTTAGTAGTAAATTTGTATTAATTTGAAAACGTTTTTCGTTAACTTAGCAGATTATTGATAAGTTTGTAGTAAGCTTACATTCAGTTTTACAACAATTTGTTTTGCAAAAATGCTGTAAAGCGTGCACAACTTTCTGATACTTTTCAAAGTGTTCAGAAATTGTCAATATGTTTACTGCATACATTTTAACAAAATTGCAATAGTTTTTAATAAAATGGTAGTAGGTTTTCAGTCAATTTCGGGGAGTTGCAAGCCAATCTTAGGGTTTGTAGTACATTTTCAGTAAATTTCAAAACCAATTTCATTATTTTTAGCCTTGTTTAGTAAATCTTTAGGCAAAATTGCAGCAAGTACATTTTTAGCTAAGTTTTCATACATTTTTGGAAAGGTATCAGAAACTTACAGGGAACGTCTAGAAAGTGTCTAATAAATAATTTAACTAGATTTTAAGAAGTTGCAGTAAATTTGTTTTATGGACTACTACTTTCGAAAGGAGGCTATTATTTGACACGTGCCATACGTCAAAAGTATGTCATTGTACACTTCTGTCAGAACTACAACGAAATAATACCTAATGATTTTTTGTAAATTTGAAATGATGTTTACGCTTTTTAATATCTTTTCTCATAAATATATGATAGTAGAAACAATTATGTATAAAACTACTATTTAAAGCTTCATTTTTGAACTTCGGCTCATTCTTTACACTTATACGTGCAAAAAAGTGGAGCTTTAGATACTCGTTGGATAAATAACTCCTATCGAATTTCGCTTTGAATAGTCAATTTTTTCGTAGTTTTCTGACGTTATGAAATCTCACTTTTTTATAAGTGTCATGAAATGAAAGAATTGTGTAAAATTTCATTACACAGCTGATAACAAAAGGAATAAGAGTACACCAACAATGACTTATTTAGTGTAATCAAGTTATCAATTAATGTAAAGATTGGAAGTAAAATTAATGCAAGTGCAATTACATTGGTGAAATTAACTCCTTCACATGAAGGATTAGTGTCTCTTGATAATTATTTCCTTCTGAACTGTGACTTCTTTGATACGTATGTTGAAATTTTATTAGTTGTTTAGAATGTCTACTTTAATCATTTATCGTTTCTCAACATTGACAATGATGTCAAAATTATTTATGAAGTTCTAGAAAAGGAAAAATTCAAACGAATTGGGTAAAATTTCGTATCCAATAAAAAGTAGTATTGTTTGACTCCTGTAATTTGCAAAACTCGCCAAAGCTCGTTTTGGCAAACGTTACGACTTGCCAAACACTGTCGCGATCTTGATAACTGGCTACGTAAACCACTAATTATTTTTTTAACGAACAAAGGTATACACCAGGTTATGACCAAATAACGGGAAAATTAGTTAAGGAACTTCCACATAAAGGGGTAGTTATGCTGACACAACTTGTAAATGCAGCTTTCAGACTAAAATACTTCCCAGCCCAATGGAAGACAGCGGAAGTTATACTAATACAAAAACCGGGAAAGCCACCGAACGAATCTTCATCCTATCGACCGATCAGTCTGCTGCCCATTATGTCTAAGATCGCTGAGAAACTTCTTGTTAAAAGGCTAAATAAAATTGTTGCCGAAAGAAATCTGATACCGGACCATCAATTTGGTTTCAGATGCCAGCACTCTACGATAGAACAAGCGCATCGAGTCGTTGACACTATAAACAAGAGCTTTGAGGAAAAGAGTTATTGTGTAGCAGTATTCCTAGATGTCAGCCAAGCATTCGACAAGGTTTGGCATCAGGGACTGTTGTATAAACTCAAAAAAAACTTACCGTATGAAATCTATCTTATCCTCAAATCATATCTAAGTGAAAGATACTTCCGGGTACGATATGAGTCAGCGATAACAGCAATATACCCAATAACATCAGGCGTGCCGCAGGGCAGCGTGCTGGGCCCGATTTTGTACCTGCTCTTCACAGCCGATCTTCCTACAAACGAAACTATAACCACAACCACATTCGCAGATGACACCGCCATCTTAGCCGTACATCGTGATCCAGTTGAAGCCAGAAACCTGTTACAGCAAAACATCCATGAAATAGAAAAATCTGGTGTGATACACTCACACAACTTCCTTTTACAGTGATCTTATAATTAGTCAAAAATTTCACTTTTAATTTTTAACCATTTGTTAAAAATTTTCATAAATTACAAATTCTACAAAAACGGTACAAAATCGAGTGTTAGTTGAAGAGACAAATTTTCTCTAGAATTTTAAGGTGAATTCAAAAATGTAATAATATACCGGGTGTTTTATTTAAAATAGGAGTTAATAAAAAAATAGAAAAAAAAAACAAAAGAAACCCACTTTAGAAGTATTCAACTGGAAAATCACCTATCTCACATCAATACACATTAAAAATGTAAGAAAAATGTAAAATTTAAAAAAAATCGTTAAAGCCGTTTTTGAAAAAATCGAAAAAAACTGAAAAATCACAAGAGTAAACACCTACTTCCGGTTATGCGATTTTCTTCAAAAGCTTGCTGTCTCATCTACATAGTACACAAAACTTATATATGAAGTTTCAATGCCATACCTCTTTTAGTTTTTGAGATATTCTGTTCACAGACACACAGACACACAGACAGACAGACAGACAGACAGACCAATGAAAAAAAATATGTTTTTTTGGGATCAGGGGACTCTAAAACGTGAAGATCTGTTGAAAACTCAACATCATCGAGAGGTTTCAGACAAAGGTATTACGTGCTATGACAAATGCTCCATGGTTCGTGACTAATAAAGATATCTACAGTGATCTAGAAGTGCCTACAGTAAGTGAAGTGATTACGGAGTGCAGTGCAAAATACATACAGCGTCTAGAAAAACATCCAAATGTGCTAGCTATAAACTTACTCGACAACAGTCAACAAACAAGGCGGCTTAAGCGTAAGATGCCACTAGACTTAGTGTAAAATCAATACAAAATGACAAATTTGTTAGAACTGTAGGAAAATTGTACATAATATGTAGTATAATTAATTATTATATATCTCATATAGAGATCATCGCTCGCTGGAGCAAAATCTCTACCACGCCATTACTATCATTCCACAAAAATGCTTAATATTGGATACTCTGATAGATTGCATTGTAAACAATAAACAAAAACAAAAAAAAGGTTATACAGGGTGTTTCCAAATGTTGCGCCAAACTTTACAGGCGACTTCTATAGCTCAAAACAGTTAAAAAAGTTTATATGGACCACATGTCCGCAAACTCTTTGTTTCAAGCTATGAATCGTTTTCTGCACCAATACCAATAGAAAATGTAGAAGTGCTAGAACAACGGGTTATCGATTCTTGTGCATTAATACAAAATCGACCGGGGAACTATCCAGCCTGCAAAACAGTCGATGATGCACCATCTACAGTCTTGCATTAGAAGCAAATGGACAACATTTTGAACAATTACTGTAGTTATTATTACGGCAAATTATTTTAAACCACTGTTGTAAAAAACGAGTCATAGCTCGAAAACAAAGAGTTTGCGGACCTGTGTTCATATAAACTTTTTAAACTATTTTGAGCTATAGAAGTCGCCTGTAAAGTTTGGTGCAACATTTTGGAAACACCCTGTATAGCAATGTTTGTTACATTTTAATTTTGGCAACTCTTGGCTCCTTGATTTTAGGCAATACAAAGTGCATATTTAGCCTAGTTCTTCACCGGCGTCAGTAGTTCGCAATTCTTCAAGCTTTGACATCTGACTTTTAGGTGGCGTACCTGACGCGCATTGCAATATGTCGATATCGAACGTTTATGGGCTACTTTTATGTCATTGATTTTTCCCGGAGATCGCGATTGGCGTGCTATGTCGTAAAACGACACTCGTTTCTCGATTTCTGGAATCAAGTAAATTTTGCTTCTTTTTGGGCCCGTTTGCCGTTAGCGTCCATTTCGATGGCTTCGTAAATTACTTCGCTTTGTGCCAAAAATTTTCAGACATGAATGCAGATCTGTTAGTTGTTGCAAATGCAAATGGATTCCCTTAATGTCTGGTAGGTAACCTTTCGTTTCCTAAAATGTATGTTTAAGCGGTGAACTTCTTAACAGGAAATTTTCGACGTTCAAATTCTCGAGGTTCGAATTTCGGACTCGCCATTTTCGAGTCGCAATTTCGTTTTGCGGTCTCGAGTAGCCCAGCTTGGATGTGCCATTGAGCTTCGTGGCCGGCTTCCCATGGCCGAATCGCATGTGCAATCTCTGAGGGATCGCTGGCTCTGTTACGAGATGTTAAATTAGGCCACGACCTGGTTTCCACCCTGCCGAAGTCTTGGTTCATGTTGGAAATTCACCTGCCCGGTGGCCATCGTTGAAAAGACCCCCTGCTGCGTTCGAAGTTTTGTTAGCACATCATGGGTACCGCCAAACTAAGGTACTGTAAAATTGTTATTATGTAATTTTCTTATGCTGCCCTTTGCCGTCGAGTTCAGGAGTGAAGCTGATGTGTTTTGACATCGTGCACCTCGTCCAGGAGCTGCATGGTTCAAGGACTTTATGCTTCGACTGCAACTCAGTTGCAAGTAAATTTCATTTAACCTATTTAGTGGTATTTATAATTGATGTTGTTAACAAGTTAACTTAGTTTGAAGCATCCTAGTGATGAGGCCATTTAATTGTGATTTAATTAGTCAAATTTTAGGGTTATATTCTAAATTAGATTTTGCTTTAGTTGACATGGTCAACCGTGTTTAATAATTAAAATTTTATGGGTTATATTGTAAATTAGATTTGGCTTTATGGAGGATCCATTCTTACTTTGACACTGTCATTGTGGTTTAACATTTAAATATTTCTTTATGATTCTACTGTGACTTGAACGTAGTTAATCTGTCACACGTTCGGCTCATTACAGGCCTATTGGCTACTGGAAGCGCCGCATTTATACAGATCTGTCTAAAGGGTGCATGTTTTTATAATATTACAACAACGCCCAGGATGTTTTTTAACAAAACACATTAGAGGCATTAGGGCATTATACAAAAAGGCGAAGAATAGATGCAACATATTTAATTTCATGTCACTCTTTCAAATACCTGTAAAATTTGTCTGCAACACTTGCAAAAGAAACGGAAAGTACTTTATTGTAAAAGCCGTAGTAATTAAATCATAGCTATTCCCCCTTTCTACCAGATGGGATCTGACAGTCATTGTTTTACTATTTCCTTCAAACAAAAAATGTAATAAGATACATAAAAATTAAGCATCTAAATGAAGGTCTCACATGTGTTTTATTGTTTATTACCCCTAAACAGTTTAATATGAACCGGTTAACAGAAAACGAAGTAATTTTTCATCGCCAAGTAGGCAGCGAACCAATTACAAAAACATCTGTTCACAGCAAAACGCCCCGATCCTACAGAATTTAAAAGAAAACCGTTACAGAAATAAAACAATAAATCGCGGCATTCCCGCTCAAAGGAGCACCAATTCTCAAGTGTAAACCTCTGCAATAAAGGGCCAAAGGCTCGCCAAACCTCAATAAATCCGGAAGCCGACAAAACAGCGCCGCTGCGAACGAAACTCCGAACGCGCAACCAAATTAATAATCTAAGTTCAATCACTAAAACGCTCTTAAAACAGAGTGCGCCCAATTAAAACCCCACATAAGGATACCTGCCGATAGAAAAATTAACCGCCACCTGATAAAACAACGCCCAAGTCTCTAGCACACATACAGGTCGATTAAAAATAACTTTTCCATCAGCCAGCAAAAATATCACCGCTCGTAATGCGGGCGATTGTTGCAAGTAAACGCTACAGAAATTTCGAAGTACACGGCGGCCCAGCGAAGACGTATTTTCTAACGGTTAAATCAGGACAAAAAGCCGCTTACATCCGGCTAAATATTACACATTAAATTATAATTAGCGGAAGGAAGCATCCCAGGAAGGCGTGAATAGTCTCAAAATTCATATAAAATTAGCGCGCAACCAATCGAAGCAAAATAACTTCTTAACATACGCAATAAGAGTAATGCTTAAGTAAGTTTTACGCCGAACACGGAATTAAAAATTCCAAGTTCAATTAATCTTTACCAAAACCTAGCA
Organism: Agriotes lineatus; assembly: GCA_940337035.1. Classification (NCBI taxonomy): domain Eukaryota; kingdom Metazoa; phylum Arthropoda; class Insecta; order Coleoptera; family Elateridae; genus Agriotes; species Agriotes lineatus. Next base: position 34,236 of record CALNHX010004430.1, read on the forward strand.
AATTGGGTGTCGTTAGAATCGACATTTCAACGACTATTGATTGCGACTCAAATCAAGTCGATAATTGTTCACGCCGCTCAATTAAACGCGATAATCCGAAATACATCAAAAACGGGCAAAACATTCCTTCTACTTCGACCATGAGCTGCGAGATCGCGTTGACAATGGACTGGCTCCTTTAAATAGTCAGACGCTGGCAGTAGGAAACACTCAATCCAGGAGAGTCCACCAGCAGCCACTACAGCCTCCAGGACCACCAGCAGCCATTACAGCCTCCAGGACCACCAGCAGCCATTCCAGCCTCCCAGGACAACTCTGCCGTTCACCGAGCTGCCGCTTTCTTGGACTTGGAGCCTATCGCCCGCGCTGGATTCCGAGCTTATCACCTACGTGGACTTAGAGCTAATCCACTTAATTGGACTCTGCTGTCTGCCGTCTTTGGGGAATTTGGGAATTCGAGCCACTTCCGCAACCGCCGCCGCCGCCGAGGAGATCAGCACTGCCGCCGACGTTGCCGCCGCCGCTGCTCTCAGCCCGGCCGCTCCGTCGCCCGCTCGCCATGGACACCCCCAGGTCTGATACGTAAGCCAGCCCGGAACCATTGGAGGTTTCCTCTCGCGCCCGTCGCCTGACATCGAACCTTGTGTTCCAGGAAGCGCCGCCTCGAGGAAGTATTCGGCCCATCGCCCAAGACGCCCCCGGCCTCCCCCTTGGCCCAGATCGCCCCGCGCCCGGATCCAGGAGCTACACCGGCCCCTTCCGTACTGGGAGGGACGCCTGCCGTCAGGGAGTCCACGAACGCCAACAAGGGCGCTCACCCCGGATTTCGTTTGCTTCACGGACGAGAGCGATCCGGAGCTCGGCACCCCACAGAGGAGCCCGTTGGTGCAACACCTACGAGCCGCACCTTTTGCCCGGCTGCGCCGACCGCCGACCCCCCAGGCTCCCCGTCCACGGATCCTCTATTGGGACCTCGAGGTGCGACTGACGGACGCCGAGGAAGCCGAGCTCGAAGCCCTGTGGCAGGCTACCTGCCCAGATAGCAGCCCACGTCGCGGCCCCCGCTGCCGACGGACCACCCGTCCCCGGACTCCCCTAGCGGAAGCCCGACCCCGCGCCCCGGCCACGCCCCGCTCCAGCCGACGTCCCCGGGAGGGCTACTCGCGTCGCCGACGCCCCAGGAGAGCCTTGCAGCCCCGCTGGCCACGGACCTCTCTTCCCCGGACTCCCCTAGCGGAAGCCCGAGCCACACCCCGCACCGCCCCCCGGAAGGGACGGACCGCGTCCAGGCCACGTTCCCCGCCTCCGACAACCGGAAAGGCCGCCCCATCCCCACCCTAGGCACCGGCCGCCCGAGCCTAGACCAGTAGTTTACTTTTGTATATGTATTTCCTTTTTTCTTTTTTTCTTTTATTATATATAGTTTTAAGCATTTATGTACAGTCGTGTGCAAATAAATCTGGGACAGTGTTTTTTTCACATGCAGATTCAGTTGAGAATTTTAAGAATATTTCCATGGATTTCCTCTTATCAGAGAGAGTTACGGGTTTCAGTACCTGTTAAAGTTTAATGTAACTCTTTCTGATAGCAGGAAATCCATGGAGATATTCTTCAATTCTTAACTGAATCTGTATGTGAAAAAAACACTATCCCAGATTTATTTGCACACGACTGTACATAAGATTATTACTCCAATAAACCTCTTAAAAGTCACTCCAGTCAATCAGCAACATCGACGAGGGGTAACGCCCACCCTCCTCTTCCGAAACCGACGCCATTGAAGTAACCCTACCGCTGAGCTATAAACCGAGGCGTGTTAAGTTTATCCCAAAAACGATGTTGAACAACACTAACAGGGCCATTTTCTACAACAGCTTCCCGAATTTCTACCAAGTCGGTCATAGACACGTGCTTAATATTTTGTATCCTACAGTAGCACCTATCATACTGTCAGTAATGCAGTGCGTGTTTATCGTAACTATCTATTATCCGTTTCGCAACATATTCTGACAGCGCAAACTAGTTAGGTACAAGAATTGATACTGTAGCATAAAACGTCGTATACCACAAGTGAGCGAAATGCCATTATAAGCTTGTGAGAAATTGTATCGCTTGTACTGGGGTACTCGTGATTCAAATTCTCACTTGAAAGTAATGATGCATTTTTCTCACTTATAATATAATCTACTATTATACGTGACAATATATAATCTGACATGTTCATTTCAGTTTTAGATGCTGTCCACATTGTTCAAAGAATCAAACACTACTACCTGCTTGGTGATGAATATGGACCAGAGACGTTACCACTGCCCGGCTTTGCCATTGGGGGGCTGCGACTGGCAAGGTGCAGCTGAAGACTTACCTTTTCATTTCGAAGTGAGCCATCAAAGGCTTCGCGTCCACAAAGCTGTTTTCACAATAGGTATGATCAAGCATATATCAACGGGCCAATAAGCGTCCAAGAAGGCAACGAAGAAAACCAGCTGCTGATCTACTCGGAAGACACCTTCGTGCTCCAACTGAAAGTAGATCTCGAGAAAAAAAAATTATGGGTGGGTATTAGGCACGTTGGCAAGCCCGAAAATTCAGTGAAGTTTCAATATCACATGCTCATCGACAGCGAAAATGGTTCTATCAAATCCAGCAGACCGGGGTGGTGCAGCTGGATGATGACTGGAGCTTTGACATTCAATCAATGCTGGAGTTTGATCTAGGGCTTCTGATGAGAACTGCAATTAAACACATTTACTATAGCCTCAGAATATGCGACCCGGTGAAACGCACCTGCTTTGATCTGAGCGAGTTAAGGTGTATGGTGTGTCAGAGTAATTGTGCACCTCGAGCGTTTGCTTGTGGAAAGGGACATATCGTTTGCATTCGCTGCAAAAGAGCCTACAATCGGTGCGGCCATGTTGCAGCCGAAGTGTGCAGTTTAGTGGTTGAAAATATAAATCGATTGATTGGTTATACTTGCAAAAATAAAAGCTTTGGTTGCAATGTTGTCTTACCAAAGTCCAAAATAAGATTTCACGAAGGAATATGCTTTGCTTTAACCTTATGCTTCGCAGACAAAGGATGTCAATTTATGGGTACAGCTTATAATTGGTGGTATCACTTACAAGAAAAGCATCCTGAGACGATCAGCATCTACCATCAAGACCATTGGTATGATATCAGAGAAACGCATTGCCAGACACTGTTTATTAGAAGTGGACTAGCTCTATTTAGAATTTTGACTGAACGAAAACGCGCAGACGGGCCTTTCCTTTGGAGTTTCCAACAATTGGGGTTAAAACCAGGTGACGAACCACTGTACGAGTTGGAAGTAGCAACTCCAGATCCAAAAACTCCCAAATCGAAAGTGGTAGGAAGCGTGAGCTGCTGCCCTTTAATTAAACCCGAAGATAAGGCGTCCGAACACTATATCGCCCCTTCCGATATTTTGCAGCCTTTTATTGTCGCTGACAAGATTTGTATTAGGTTTTACTTTAGAAAAATAGAAAAGTGAAAAAATATATACTAAAAAGTTTAAATATCACTGATTTGTAGATAGAACACAGTCAATAAATGATGCGACAGTACTTTCTCTTTTACTTCTGTTTTACAGATATTGAATAGCTTGACTACTTCTTTAAAAGTTTTGTTCGCATTTAAGAGATAGAAATTTGTTAAAACTGCCTAGCTCAGCTGGTCAAATCTTACTTTCATGTGATCATTAGAGTTCTTACAAAATTTGACTGCAAGTTCACGCTAACTCGTGAAATATCGAAAGGTTCTTCACCATACATAGTAAAGCCAATGTACACATTGTTAGTGGTCGACCAGGCAACGTGGTTGTAGATTAGCATATGTAAATCTGGGTTAAGTTCGCATCAAATGAATTTTTATTATATACGCTCAGATTAGAAAAGCATCCCGATACGGTCAGCCTCCTTCGAGACTGGTGCTATGTATGATATCAGAGAAACGTTTTCTAAGAAATGTTTCTTAGAACTGAGCTGGTATTATTTAGAATTTTATGTGAGCACATACGGTTAGATGGTCCTTTTCCCTGAAACTGCCAACAATTGAGCCTGAAACCCGGTCATGAATCGTCAAGTGAGCTGTTGGCTAAAATCACTTCAGAAAACCCTAAATCGACATTGGTGGAAAGCGTGAGCTTCTGCCCTTTAATCTAGCCTGAATATGAGGCGACTGAACATTTGAACATTTTGTTCCACCAATGTATAGATAAAGCTCAAACAATAAATAATTTAATGATAGTGCATTCTTTTCCGTTTGCTAGGGATTTCAAAAGCAACATCTTTCTTTTGGATAAATAATTTTAATCTGGCATTTTTAATTATCACCATCATCATCATCTTCATCATTATGCCCTTTAGGCCTGCTCCGTCTTCATGTGAACTGATCTACCCATCTTCTTCTTGGTCTGCCAATGTTTCTTTTTCCGACGGGTCTGTAAATCAATAGCGGTTTGGGAATTCAGTGATCCTCCATTCTAAAAAATTAGTCCAACCAATTCTGCCTGTATTCGTCAATTAGTTCTAAAATACTTCTTATTTTAAGCTCCTCTAATATATTTTCGTTGCGTTTGAAATCCACGTGTATCCACGTTGGTCTTAAAAATTGATTTCAGTTGCTTGGATTGTTTTCCCTTGACTGCATCAGCGTCCAACATTGACTTCCATAAAATATAATTGGTCTCGCCATTATCGTGTAGAGTTTTAGAAGAGTATTTTTGTTAAGAGTGTTATTTTTATAACTTTGCATATGTACTGGCATCTGCTAAGCTTCATCTCTAAATCTATATTTTAGATGTATGATACATTACATTCCAGGTAGTTAATAGATATTTATGCATTCAGAGAGATATGAATGTGTTTTTCACTGAGATCTGTAAGATAGCCGAAGGTAAAAAAACATGAATACCTCCAGTGGTGCATACAATATTTGATTTACTAGCTTATTAGTAAAATTCGTCTAAAATTTCAAAATGCCATGAATCTGTAACATCAAGGATTGCTTGAATGTATGGTTGCTAAGACGTTGTTTGTAGTTGCATAATTACCATGAGATTGAGGGAAAAATAATTTGAAAAATCTCTTTAGAGAGTTATGAGTAGCTTTCTGTATTTTGTATCTATAATGAAAATGAACAATATCATGTTGCTAGTAAATAATGATTTTATTTAATCATTTTATTCACAGCTATAGCCCAGTTAGTGGTCGACAAGGCGACGTGGTTGTAGAGTAGCATATACCGGGTGACAATGGGACTAGGGCCATGCTTGTATCTTTTTTATTTATGAATCGATTTGGATCAAATTTAATACCAAGATACTAGACATAATTTCCGATTTTTCTATAGATATAGTCAAAATGGTTGACTTCCTGTTTTACAGAAAATGATACTAACTTTCATTTTTTAAACGGAACACCCTGTATATTTTATGTTTTTCTGAATCTGCGAGTCAAGTTACATATAATAGTCTTGCCAAATTTAAATTTTTTTAAACAAACAAATTATTTTTTCAATTTTTATTTTTTACCATTGAAGGCCTTGACTTGAAAAAAAACTATTCGAATTGACTCTAGCAACTCTTAATAATAGCTATTTTATCAATAAGGTCAATAACAAACCTTTAATAAAAGAATATAATTTGCTAAACTCGTTTTTTAAGAAAAAGTCACTTTTTTAAATGGCACCTACTAAGGTCCATCTTGCCGTTAGATAGAAAATGTAATTACCAATCCAACGATATGCATCATGCACTACTTTATCTTTATTTGAAATTGAAAATTGATTAACTATTTTTTTTTTAATATTAATAATACCTAAGCAAATTTGGCAACATTGTTGTATGTAATTTGAGTCGTAGATTCCGAAAAACATAAAACATATAGAGTGATCTATTTAAAAAACCAAAGTTAGTGTCACTTCCGGTTTCACACTAACTTTGGGTATTTAAATAAATTTAAAAATATAATTAATTGATTAATTTTCAGTTTCAGATAAAGATAAAGTAGTGCATGATGCATATCGTTAGATTGGTAATTAAATTTGCTGTTTAATGGCAAGATGGCCCTTAGTAGGTGCCATTTAAAAAAAGTGACTTTTTCTTAAAAAACGAGTTTAGCAAATTATATTCTTTTATTCAAGGAATGTTATTGACGTTATTGATAAAATAGCTATTTCTAAGAGTTGCTAGAGTCAATTAGAATAGATTTTCGAAGTCAAGGGGTTCTATGGTAAAAAATAATTCTTTTCTTTAAAAAAATTGAAGTTTGGTAAGACTTGTAAATTCAGAAAAACATAAAATATACAGGGTGTCCTATTTAAAAAATCAAAGTTGGCATCATTTCCGGTAAAACCGGAAGTCAGCCATTTTGACTATATCTACCGGCCAATCAGAAATTATGTCTAGTATCTTGGTATAAAATTTCTACGTTACGTTACGAGTTTGAATTTTTGGCCGCGCGGCCAAGTACGTCATCGAGAGATCCCCGCTCCACGTATGCGCTGCTCCCCCACTTAGAATGTCCGAAGTGGTTGCTAGATGCACGAAGCACGAAGAGGGGCCCATAAAAGCTGCTTCTCGACCGATTCACGAGATTCATTTTCCCAGATCTCCTCAGGCATTCCTTCGCATTCATTTAATTCCCTTCCTTCCCTTCCTGTTCCTGTTCCGACCGTTTAGTAGAATTTTTTCTTTACACGCGGGAATCCTGCCTCCTGAGTTTTCCTGTAGCTAAGTTGAACCGACGACTCCAATAATATAGGAGGCCGTGTTTCTAGCTAAACCCGAACAATTCCTCCTCCTGAAAAAAACCAGCTCCTGGAGGCGACGATCTCTATTGAGAACCGCTTCGCTGGTTTACCCGGTCCATATTATAACCTGGATTCAGCCTAAATTTGTAGCCCAAATTTCCTGGAAGACATGTTAGAAACGACGACTTGTTCGCAAGGCCGTTTCATACGTCTATTTTGTAATAATTAAATCAGCTAAATAGCGTAAATATATCCGACCTGGTCGTATCAGATTACATATTATTGTGGCCCGGCACGTCGATAATTTTAGATGCCGATTAAATTCGCTTTTAATCTTTGTTGGCTACAGAGATCTACTCACCGTTCAACCGAGTTCCTACAGCATCCCCGGAGGGCAAGCACAGAGGCGACGTTTCCCATCGTCCGCCGTCAACTCGAAACTAAGCCCTAAGTGGAAATCACCGTCGACTTATCGTTCTATAACATCCCGCACGAACACAACACCAACTTCACCGGGGAAACCTCCCGCACGACCCGGTGTTGTAAGTTATAAATCTTGACATAACCGAATTAACCTATATTTACAGTTACACGTGCATTTGACATCGTGCCCGAGATTCAAGCTTGAAAGTTGGCACCGCCGGGAACAATTTCGACGGACCGATTTCCTGACCAGTGGCGTCTCGTCGATTTTCCAAGGCTCGAACTGTAGGGCCACCAACACACGGCTGCATGACGGGTTGCAGGGACGCTAGGTGTTTGCAACAGGACGTCTTGTATAACTGCTCAATTTATTGTAAAATACATTTTAATTTGTTCTAATGAATAATGCATATGTTTGTAAATACATTCCAATATAATTAAACTGTCTAAAATTATCCTGGTGTTTGTTTGCTGGTCTCAAAGTGTATATCTGTCTGAACCAAATTAACTCCGACTGAGAGAACTACCCGATGGTGATTAATTAATTCATTAACCCTTATTAGCAGAAGGGTGGAGTGTTATAGTATAAGTAATGACAAATGCAAAATTCTGATAAGGATATAATTAAAGTAGGTAGATATCAAATAAGAATATAATATAGGAGGCATAAAGAATGGAAATATGATAGTTAGGAAGTTTGATCCCATTATTAGAAAATAACAACTTGAAAAACATGTAAAGAAAATCGTTTTGATCTAATTAAAATATAACGAATTTAACCATCTTTTAATGTAAAATGTTTTGGGTTATTTAAGAAGGGTAATCTAAATCTACGTGGTGTATATAAAAAAATTAAATATTAAGAAGCAAGTAAGAGAAGCAAAGAATTTAATTACAGAAGATAATTGGCAAAGTGGTAAAACTTAATGGATACAAGGATTGATATTTACAAGTGAATAATTGAAGAACACATTTGACAAGTAACATAAATAAAGTGTTTGCGTCAACCTAAGTGTTGCTGACTAGAAAGACCATAGAAGTGTCGGTGAAGCGAGAGGATCCATTCCGAAAGGTAGTAGCAGAGGCAGGAGCAGATCTGGTTTGTTCTGTTGGCTGTTTGCCGTCAAGGATTTTGAGTTTTGGGGTATTGGACGAAGTTTGACACTGGTGATCCATAAGTGAGTGCTGCATTGCAGAGAGCTGTTTAGAGGGGGTCCATTCCAGAAGGTAGTAAAAGAGACAAGAGCAGATCTGGGATTGTTCTATTAGCTGGTTGCTGTCAGGGATTTTTGGTTTCGTGGTATTGGACGAGGCGTGACACTGGTGATTTGTTCGTGACAGCTGCATTGCAAGAAGCTGCATAAAGGGGTCGATTACAGTTTTGAACATTTTCGAAGTGGAATATACAAGGTGGGTAATTTCCTAGAACATACCAACTATAAAGCAAATAAATCATTTTAAAAGGTGCAATTTATTAAGAAACCATAATTTACAGTATTATATAAAGTTATAATGTACAATTATTAGACTTGGGCATTTGTCATTGAGATTTAAGAGTTGCTGTTGACATTTAGTTGGTGACATTTAATTTGAATGAATATTTGAAAAATACTTGAAAATTATTTTTTTTAACAAAGTAACTAGATAATTGAATCCAAATCCCTGAAAGGATCTCAGGCGATATCATATTAATATTTGAAAGTTTGCATATTAAAAAGCACAATTCAATTTAAAATAGAGCAGCCAGTGCAATATATACATGGACTAGACCTAGTTAAACAAAATCTTATTTTACAGTCCTACACTAACGCCTAATTCCTCCTTTTCATGCCAATAATTGTACGAGCAACACAAATCTACTTCTGATGTTTCTCTTGAAGAAGAAAGCGGACGGCGTGATACAGCAGAAAACGAGTTTTACGACCTTAATGCACTTTGGGGATAGTATAAAAATGGGTCGTTAGGACACTTTAATCTTCAAAAAGGTAAAGTTCAGTATAATCACGCCTCAACTTATTGTAATAGGCGGTTGACCGGCTCTTTGCTCAGGGAGAAGAAAGGGTTCCGATCAACACGACGTAATTTAGAGCGTGATTCTGTCACAATAAGGGTTTATTGTAATCAAAATAAAAGGGGGGGGGGGGATAAGCGCCACAAATTTTATTGTTAGCTTCGCCGGTCACATCACAATTATTAAATCTAAGAAAGCATAACACATGCACATCAACACCTATAAGTATCATAAATAAAAGTTCAGGAAGTTAAAATCGAATGTAAATCTATTAAAATTTAAGTATGTGGGTAAATGTTTGACATGAATAGTTTTAAGTTGTAAGTCTACTTAACAATGATAGGAATAACACAAAAAGTACATTAGTTACATTGAAACAACAATATAGTCTAAAAGTAGGTCACGCGCGTCGGCTCTAAATATGGCTGTTGCCACGTATAAAATTACTTTACTTTAATTGTCAACAGAAGTGCGCCGCACAAACGCTCTAAAGTACACAGACAATAAAAACAAGTAGAACACAGTACCTGAAGGATGTCCGGCGATGTTGATGATTCATGCAGCCGAAAGGATTCACCGTGTCGGCGAAGTCTCTGCAGATGGTTAAAGGACAGCGCAAATTGCTGGCCGTCGAAACGACGTTATCAAACGGACTCCCAAAAGGCCGGACTTTGCGCGAAGAGCCTTCTAGCGACAAGCATTGGGAAGAGAGCAAAACGACACCTAATTACCACAGTTCCCCAGATTTGGCACGTCGGAAAACCTTTCTCGTAGAAATCCGCCAAAGCTGTAATTCCCTACCCAGTGCTACAATACAACGGAGAAGATTGGTTCGGCCATAACGCACACCCGCCACGGAAAGTGCAACCACACACAATCGTACGGTGATAGCTTCACGCCATGAGTCTCTTACAACGAAACGCACCACAAAAAGCATACGAATATCGACTTCATATTAATTTTGAAGACACTCAACGGCGGCCGAAGTCCCCGTGGGGTTGACCAGTTGGGTTAATGTCTCGAGACGCGGTTGAAAGAAAAAAGTGTATGGGGGGCTTTTGCTTGCTTTCCCTGTCCCACTTATACAACCGATTCGCTCTAACACAATATTCCAACAGCTTTTGCGAGGCAAAAAGCGATACGCCGTGATAAACATGTGGCGATGAGTTTGCTGAAGGCACCAGAATCGGTTTTACGACGTGACATATGGGACCATCTGGGCCGAGTTGCATACGTGTGAGCAATCAAAACTGTACGATACTGGAACGAGCGAAAAGCATCGGTATTTGAATTTCAAAATGGAGAGCGAAATTGCCAATATTTGAAATAAAAGATGCGGGAAAACGCGGATATTTGAAATGCCAATGCGGGATTTTAAACTGGTCTTAGCAGGCGTTTTATAAATTGTACAGAAATGAGTAAGCAGGTGGCACCATTAATTTCTGCAAACTAATAGATCAAGTGCGCAATGGAAATCAAACAATCCACGAAACAAATGTTGGTTGCTTTCTAGCAAAGAATATAGATAGGGGAAGAAGGACAGCCTATGGGTTATTAGCGTATTATTTAAAAGCTCCTCAGTTCTTGCCTGGCCCTCAAGCAGCCGCCGCCAGTACTAATGAACTTGTTCACGGCTACGGTCGGAGACGCATTTACAGATTCCTCTCGCATTTTTCCCAAGAACGCGTCCCAGCGTTGCCAGATTGCAAGGAAGTTACAGAGTTATGATTCTAACAGCTATTTGTATAAGAGCGAAATTGGCAATTTGATTTTGCGCTCAAAATATACATAAGATTTTATACAGAGCGGGGTCATTTTCGAGGTGCCACCATTGGCATCTCGGAAACGGTAAGAGATACAACTTCGGTCAAATGGGGAAAAAGGTGCACATTTATGAGGCCAATTTATTGACGCTTCTCTTTTTTCGAAAAAAACGCATATCCTACTTGTTATAATCGAAAAACTGAAACTGGTCGATTTTTTCAACCATGCATAACTTTTTTATTATTTCATATAATTTCAATTTTCAAACAAGAGCTTGTAGGGAATTGTAGGCTCTACAGAATGGGTTTACTTTAATATTTTTCTGATTCGTAATTTTCGAGGTACAGCCCAAACTTACATTTTTTTAAATGGAACGGATATCAAAATTTTACATCATTGGAAAGCTTATTTTTTTCCCTTTTCATTCATGTATGGTTTCACATACTTATTTTCACAAACTTTTAAAATATTTCATAAAACACTTTTTAATCTAGTGTGCCTTGACTGTGTTAGTTGTAAAAACAAATGAATAGTGTGCTCTGGTTGCTATGTAACAAAACAAAAGACAATTTGAAGTGAAAACTTTCTAAACATACTGCAATAAGCTACTAACTACTCAAAGTTTAATCATATGCTCAAAATGATAGTTATTATTAGTGACTTTTATTTGATACTTTTTCCACAAATATTAAAGTTTGGCAAATGTTTTACGTTTTATGAAAATAGGTTTTTCGGTCAGTTCTATCGTAAATAAGTCAATAATCAATCGGTCATTACCTACTTTCGATTAATTCTTTATTAGCATCGTTCCTTACTGATGTGCTTTCCTGATAAGACGTGTCCCATTCTTTAGGCTAATTAACAGGACATCTTATAAGAATTTTTTCTGGAAATTCACATTCAGTTGTGCTGAAGTTTGTCTTCAGTGTTGTCGTACTCTTTTGACGTTTCCTTTTCCGAAATTGATCACTCGAACGCTTAATCTTAATCATGGTTAATTCGTGCGTATATTTTGAATGTAAGCGAAATCGCAGAACCGACTGCGATTTAAGCTTTTTTCGTTTTCCTATAGAAAAAGAAAGACGCGATTTGTAGTTGATTAATTGTGGCAATCCACAGCTTTTCACGTTATCTGAAGAACAATTACGTGAAAGAACTGTGTGTGCCATGCATTTTTCCGAAAAGCAGTTTATGAATTGAAGAAAAAATAGGCTGAGTCATAATGCTGTTCCCTTAAATTACAAAACTGCCATGCAACCTGACCACGCAACATCGCCAGTGTCGCCCAAAGAACTCGCATTTAAAAAAGAGATCATGCCAAGGGTCTATGGTAAAGCGACGTCTTGTTCGGGCTCTTTTCATTTGGATGAAGATCATATTGCTTCGCCTATGCCATTAGATGCAGATACCATACCGGATTCGTCTATGATACAGGTTAGTTCCTTTAAAAATGCCCGTTCTGTATACAGTGTGGTGATAACGTCCCGCACAAAATTCATTATTTTCTTATTTAATGTTTTTTGGGAAAACCCCGAAACACGTCATTTAATTTTTTTAAAAGACTCAATATTCCCCCTTATTTTGATAGATCTTCTCACCAGTTAAATGATGATGTAAAAAAATTAGTGCCCCTCGTAGGTAACAATTGTTTTGAGAAAAATACACATGAAGTTCAAACAATTCAGAATTTATTTTTAACGAAAATAAGAACTATGACAAAAACTACCTAATTTTGATTTTAAAACATTTACCACTGTTTCACAAATGTGTCAAAGTCAACAATTTAACGTTTCTAAGAAAACAGATGTGGTGCGTTATTTTAATTTTAAAAAATTCTGAATTTTTTGAACTTTATGTGTATTTTTCTCAAAAAATTGTTATGTGGGGTACTAATTTTTTATATCACAATTTAACTGGCGAGATCTATCAACATAAGGGGGGAAAATGGGATTTCCATTTGAAAAAATTAATAATGACGTCATAGCGCAGAAACAAAAGCCTCCCTCCCCCTTCTATTTTTGAAAAATTAATTGTTTATTCTAATTGTCGTTTTGAGGAAAATAATTATACTGTTAAATGCAAAAGAAAATATGAACAATGTTCAGTATGGGAAAGTCTAGGGACGGTGCCATGTCCACTTTTTAAAGAATAAAATTTGACGTGTCAGGGGTTTCCCAAAAAACATTAAATAACAAAATTATTAATTTTGTGTGGAACTTTATTACCACACTGTACAAAAAAATTTTCCATCGATAGTAGGTTAACACGATGTCCGATTATAGGGGCTTAAATCTTATAGTTTCCCCAAATTTGTTGCTCGATCTTCGTGTAGGTACTAATTAAATAAGGTATAATTAGTTAAATTTTCTTTTAAAGTTTCATTAATTAAATCAAAACTAAATCCCAAGCAGTAAGTATACAGGGTGATCAATTTTCACTTCTTTAGGCGTTTTTATTCAATAACACAAAGTGAACAACAGTTGGCAGTTTCATAAAATACAGAAAAATTATTGACGTTTTGAATTCTCTGATAAATTGTGTAGAAATATGTAGGCAAAACAATGAGCTTGTAAAGCATTTTAATGGAGCCTACAGCATGAAAATCTTTTCTGTTATTAGTATGTTTTATTTTTAAAAACCATATTTCAACAGGCCATGTTAGAAATGCCAACACCTACCAAAACAAGAAAGCGCCGTAGTTCTGCTGTGCTACATCAAAAAATTGCAAAACTGCGAAGACAAGTGGCGGAAAAAAATTCACAAATTTACCGTATGAAGAAGCAAATGTGCACGAAAGGGGGCTAATTTAGATGCATTGGGCTTGAAACCAAAAACCGTTCGCGTCTTTGTAAATATGCAACTTTCTCAGAAATCTAAACAACCTTGGACAGAAGCTGAAAAAGAATTGACATTAAATATGTACCACAAATCTCCAGCCCTCTACTTTTTTATGGGAGAAAAATTAAAATTTACTATGCCCTCCAAATCTACAATAGTTTCATGGTTAAGGTTAAACGAACTTAATACAGGCACCAGTACGGAGCTAATGAAAAAACTGGCTGTTAAAGTTAACAGCATGACCGATGATGAAAAACAGTGTGTCGTATTACTTGACGAAATGCATTTAAAGAAAGGTCTAGAATATAATCCACGCCAAGGTATGATTGAAGGTTTCGAAGATTTAGGACATCTTGGACGGAAAAGCAAAATCGCTAGTCATGCACTAGTGTTTATGGCAAGAGGACTTATTCACAAATGGAAGATTCCTGTCAGCTTTTATGTTTCTTCAGGTACCATTAAACATGGAGAGCTATCTTCCCTCATTATTAAAAACATCGAAGAGTTACAAAGAATAGGACTTAAAGTGCGTGCTGTTACTAGTGACCAAGCTGCTACAAATAGAGCTGCATTTTTAAATCTAGGAGTTACTGCAGAACAGCCGTATTTTTTTGTCTGCGACGCAAAATTTTTTGCAATATATGACGTAATACACTTGATAAAAATCGTACAGAATAATCTCCTATCAAAGGATTTTTACGTGGAGGACAAGAAAGTTTCTCGGAAAGATATCCAAGAGGCATACAAAATAGATAAATCTTCTTGTACTGTTCGAGCAGCTGTAAAAATCACGGATGCCCACATCTACCCCAATACTTTCCAGCGAATGAGGGTTAAATTTGCAACGCAAGTGTTTTCCAACACCATGAGTGCTACGATAAGAACTGCTGTTGGAACGGGCGAGTTAAAAAGCACCAGCGCTCTGGATACTGCAGAATTCGTACAGAAAATTAACTATTTATTTGATTGCTTAAACAGTCGAATGCTGAAAGACCGTAACCCATATGCATGTGCTCTATCCGTCAACGTACCGCGTACTGAAAATAATTTGAAAGAGTATTTGCAGTGGGTTAAGACTTGGCAAACATATACATCTAATAACAAGGTGAACCAAGGTGTTTATTGTTTTTTTCTACAGCCGTGATTTTAAACTGTTTCCAAGGGTCATATGCGGCGTGCTTTATGTTGTCTATAAAACACGCCACTCCATTTAAAGCACGGAGTACTTTAAGAGTTTATAAAACCTTATTTGTGAAGATTAAAAGTACAGTTATTATATCGGACCGATTTGTATGCGGAGCCCCGGGTGCTCGATTGGAGAGGGGCGGAGCCCGATGGCCCCCTTGGAGAGGGGCGAAGCTCCAAGAGCCCCCTTGGAGAGGGGCCGAGCCCTGAGGGCCCCCTTGGAGAAGGGCCGAGTCCCGAGGGCCCCCTTGGAGAGGGGCGGAGCCCCGATGGCCCCCTTAGAGAGGGGCGAAGCTCCGAGAGCCCCCTTGGAGAGGGGCCGAGCCCTGAGGGCCCCCTTGGAGAAGGGCCGAGTTCCGAGGGCCCCCTTGGAGAGGGGCGGAGCCCGATGGCTCCCTTGGAGAGGAGCGGAGTCCCGAGGGCCCCCTTGGAGAGGGGTGGAGCCCCGAGGGCCGCTTTGGAGAGGGGCGAAGCCCCGAGGGCATTTAAGCTAACAAACTCCTCGGCTGTAGAAAAAATATTGAAGCCAACTCGTGTTTTACAGTTTAAAAATCTCGGTCGATCATAAAATTCTCGCTTCGCTCGAATTTTAACATGATCGACCTCGATTTTTAAATCCTCTGTAAAACACTAGTTGCCTTAATAGCTATAAGGGACTTATTTTAACCATGCAGTCAGTTATGGAGCTATGGGAAGACTTAAAACAAGAAGGGTATCATTTCCTCCTGACCAGCAGACTAAACCAAGATCCTCTAGAAAATCTTTTCGCGGTCCTGAGGTATAGGGGAGGCAATTCTTCGAACCCCACAGTAAAATATTTTCGCCAAGCACTACAGTTCAACATGCTGGTTAAATTGCAGCATCCTACAGAGAGCTCCAACTGCGAAGTTGATGAAGATGCTGTTGTCAACATGGCGAATGTTGAAGTGCCAGAAAAAGACGTCATGGGATATGTTGAGGACATACCATATACAGTTGCTGAACAAACTGAATTAGCAGAAGATGGTGACCTCAGTTTACTCAGTGAGGTAATAGAAGTTTCAACACAACCAAATCAAGAAGCCACATTAGAATCTTGTGCGACGATATATGTAGCTGGTTATGTCATTCATAAAACGCTTTTACGTTTTAATTGTGATCAGTGTCAAAATATGTGCAGCCGTGACTCTGTAGTGTATCATAATGAACTGTTTTTACAGCAAAAAGACTATGGTGCGGGCGACTGTGTTATTTACCTAAAAAAACCTTCAAGTATTTTAATAAAAATAGTTACAATGTTACTTGAACATTTTGAATATTATTTTAAAAATAGTAAGTCGTGTGTAAGTTTTAAGAAAACATTATTAGCATATAGTGTAAATAAAGTGAAAATTTTAGTACCAGGGTGACTTAACGAGCAAGACACATGTTACTCTCATAAACTGTTTTTAATTAATCATTTAATTACGTGCAAACTCCATAAAACGTTGAAATGGCTATCGCAAGATTTAAGGACTACAAACCAGTCTGGTACACGCAACAAAAAAATACAACATTTAAGTAACGTTTAAAGCTTAAAAAATGTACGTTTATATGCTTACAGATATATTTGCGTACTTCCTATTCTTTGTAACTTTGTATATTATATTGTTTTATTGTATGTAATATTTACACCTTGAAAATCTCATTTATTTAATAGATCATTGAAATTGGCGAGAGTAAGAAATGTATATCTTTATTTCAAAATATTTTAATTTAAACTGGCGTTAATGGATCTGACTCAAATTTCCTATAATCTGCCTTTAAAAAAAAAGTAATTAAACCCGTAAAAGGTTGGGGCAAATTGGGGTTCAATCCCTAACAATAGGTACCTAACTCTTTATTAACAAATTATTATTTATATGGCCCAAAAATTATGTCAAATGCAAGTAATAATAATTTATTTAAAAATAGCTATTTGGCATAATTTTTGAGCGACTTAAGTATAATAATAATAATAATAAATGTCGTTTATTGAGCAAAAATAAATGAAATTGTTATTTTACAATATACTTGAATTATGAATACATAAGTTGCTCAAAGGGGCAAAGTTCAGGCGTGCTAATCGAATTAGCATACTGTTCTACCACTTAACCCCAAGGTAAATAAAGAAAACAGATAATTTGTTAAAAAAAGGTATATTGTTGGGTATTGAACCCCAACCCTCGATTAGTTTGCAGCTCCTTAACCACAAAAAGTTCTTTTTCGTTTCTACTCTAATTTACGTTTAAAGTGCAGTAATTTAAACTAGAGTATAAATTATTAAATAATTGTGAGTTTTCTGTGAAAACCGCCCCGATTCATTTTTTTAATAACAGATTGTACAGGACTTGGGTCAGATCCCTAATCACCAAATTAAATTTTTGCATACATTTCTGAAAGATAATTTAATGTCGATAATAAATGTTCGAATAATATTGTCTTATTCTTTGCTGAGACTATACATAGAGAGATCGCCAACTTAAATGTGCCTAAATAGATATTTTTTAATGCATCAAGTAAATGAGATATTCAAGGCGTACTGTTTTAGTAGCCGTACTGTACTCTATACGTATCAACTTCACAAGATACAATATTATTTTTGTTTTTATTTGCTTTTTTAAATAGATCACTGTAAACTATATTAATCGTCAACATTACTTGAACAATAATTTCCTCACGTATTAAAATTTTTAAATAAAATCCGTATATTGTTTATTAATGTTTTTTTTTTTCATTATTTGTACATAGCTAATTCTATATTCATTATAGAATTTTGTGAGAATAAAGTGGGGACAATCCGTATTCCGTATAATCTTGCGCTCATCGGTGAACTTTTTGTTGAAATTATATTAGAAACCTCTTATGTAATTTTTATAGGTACCTAGCTACCTATTAAATGTTTAAAAGTGTTGCATGTGAAACTTATAAAACCTTTATTTTACTTGGTACCAGTTCATCCGATTGACAACAAATGTTTTAAATAATAACAAAACAAACCAAAGAATATACACCTATATTTAATATTCTTTGTAACTAACTTAACTTAGATGTAAGCAGAATCAAACTACTTAAATATTCTTTGGCAGAATACAAGTTTATTTCGGGTAGGTACAACCATTGTAAAACTATTGGAATTGTAGAGAGAAAGTTCTTGCAACACTGTTATAGCTCAAGAATGCTAATGACGCATTTACATGCTGAATGCCACTGATAAGGTAAGCACTTTGACGCTAGGAGCTCCCAGCGGCATTTTCGAACAAAAAATGATATATTTAACCAAGTAAATAGTTATGCAACCCAAATCACAGCATATACGTTATAGCCCATAACGCTGTCCTTCTTCCCCTATCTATATTCTTTGGTTAAACTCAAATATACTGATATAAGCCAAGAAACTTGTAACTTCACTTTCTATCAACTAATAACAATACGATTATTGAACTCCCTATCAAAATGAAAGAAAGCAATACTTGTAGCTAGTTTTATTACTACTCGAACATTACTACCATCGATTAGACAATTAACATCTTTAATATTACTACCTCACGCAGGGTACCCTAAATAGCTTAACTTAAACCGCTCGTAAGTTTAATGGTTACAGTTTTTATATGCAAAAATATCATCAGATTCTAGCTCAAACACTTATCTTTGTGCCGATATACTCGCAGACATTTAATACGTCCCTTTACTCCTATCACATGTCAGCTTGACAGGTCCCAACCTCGGCTGTCATTCGCTATACATCGACCCCCAATACTGCGGTGATTCTCCGTAGATTATCTTTCCAAGATTTTCCGCCTAATAGTTGTTGCTATAAATCGAATTTCCAGGTAACAAAAGGCAAAATCCACATTAAACTACATACCCTGTTCACAGGCAATAAACTTCGCAATCGTTGAATTCGTGTTTCCCAAATCGCTACACAGCTTGAATATAAATATTCATTGGAAAAATGGCATCCGCTTAATGATCACCCTTACAGGAACGGCTGGCCAGTAACCCAATTCTTTACTATCACCAAACCATATTAAATGGCGAGATTGTCATTTACACTCCACGAAAACTCTTGCCTTTTTTAAAAGCTGATATACAAATTTTCTCACAAACAAACAAACCTTGTTATTATATCTTCCCTAGCAACGAACAAAGCCAATCTGATATTAATTTTATCGCGTCACTCTCACTAGATTCCTCATTCAACACTAGTATTAATATCAAATGCTTTTGACACGTAACAAAGTTACATAAAGTTTTACATTGCCGAATTATAAAATTCGTTTTTTTTCAGGTAATGGTTTTACATTTTTGCGAAAATCGCACCAAAATCACCAAAAAAATCCAGAAATACCATGTGCAATGGAAAGATTAGTTACAAACCATCTCCCTGTGCATTTTCAACCCATTCCGATGCAGTCTGTACAAATGATAAATAATCGTAAAAGAATTGGCAAGATCGAGTGAATTTTATATACAATTATTTTCTTGGGTAAATATGGCTAAAACCCTACTAAAACTAATTAAAGCTAACATCCTGTATTAACAATGTACAAAACTTGTTAAACTATAATAATAAATACTCAAATAGTGTTAGATTTGATTCCGATAACCTCACTTACAGCTTTTTGTTGAGCTTGTGGTGAAATCTACTGTATTACGAATTTCAGCTTGTTGGTATGCTAAGCCGTTTAAAATTCAGCTTATTTCGGTTGTCTTACTATAAAAACTATTTTCAAAACAAACCAGACCAGTCAGAAAATTATAAATTTGACAATCCTAAGCTTCTGATCCCATCGAGGCGCCGAGAGATGCAGCCGTAGAACTCTCATCCAAGTTCTGACCAGAGAGAGCGTTGCTTAACTCTGCTGATCGAACGTGGACGCTTGTTCAAGCTACACCATCCGGGTCCTATAAAAAAAAAATTACTCATAAGTGTTTGAGTCGAGAGTCGTTTACAATTTGAATAATATTTACTGTTTATTATTGATAGGATGTTATTCATTAGTGATTAGGCCGTGTCTATAGATTATAGTTATATATAATTATATGATTAATTTTCTGTTTCGAACACTTTGTATGGGGTTAAATATTTTACGGTTTCTGTCATTCGTCAGAATCGAGCATTTGCCAAACAATAGTTAAATTTATCAACAGTGTAACAATCCAACCCTGCATATAGGAGTTTCAAATTGCTAGCGGACGCAAAAGCTTTAATAAGTTACAAATGGATAGGTTATAGAAACAGCAACATATCTTTAATACAATGAAGCATAATTAAATAATCATGTTTTAGTTAGCTAGAGGCAATAAAATTAAAACTAAGCTTTATGTAGTGGATCAATTTTATTTATTTATCGTATTACAAATAATATTGAAGTATAGAGTTAATATAATAGTAAAGCATTACAACATTATACCTTTGATTACAATAAAATCAAAGATTATATGCTCAGAGCGTGCGTGAGATTCTTTGTGGAGATTTTATTTTTATTAATGCAATCGACTTACGCTGAAGTTTTTGTTAGAAGTTATTACAAAATTAGGGGAACTCGAAGAAATTATAACAAAACCCGGAGTCCGGAGATTTGGTGTTTAAAACCCCGAGATTCCGGGTGATACCCTGAGAGGCGATCACCCTACCCGTATGCGTCCTCATATGTTTAGTTAAAGTACTTCTCCGTGTTGCTTTATATTCACAAATGGAACATGAATAAGGTTTTTCACCTGTATGTGTTCTCAAATGGAGGACTAGCTTTTGTTTATCTCTTGCTTTATATTCGCAAATAGAACACGCAAAAGGTTTTTCACCAGTATGTGTCTTCATGTGTTTCACTAACAAACGATTTTCTGCTGCTTTATACTCGCAAATGGAACATGAATAAGGTTTTTCACCTGTATGTGTCTTCATGTGTGTCACTAATGAACCTTTCTCTGCTGCTTTATATTCGCAAATGGAACAAGAATAAGGTTTTTCACCTGTATGTGTCCTCAAATGGCGAACTAGCTTCGTGTTCTCTACTGCTTTATATTCGCAAATGGAACATGAATAAGGTTTTTCACCTGTATGTGTCTTCATGTGCCTCACTAATAAACTTTTCACTGCTGCTTTATACTCGCAAATGGAACATGAATAAGGTTTTTCACCTGTATGTGTCCTCAAATGGCGAACTAGCTTCGTGTTCTCTACTGCTTTATATTCGCAAATGGAACATGAATAACGTTTTTCATCTGTATGTGTCTGCATGTGCCTCACTAATGAACCTTTCTCTGCTGCTTTATATTCGCAAATGGAACAAGAATAAGGTTTTTCACCTGTATGTGTTCTCAAATGGAGGACTAGCTTTTGTTTATCTCTTGCTTTATATTCGCAAATAGAACAAGCAAAAGGTTTTTCACCAGTATGTGTCTTCATGTGTTTCACTAACAAACGATTTTCTGCTGCTTTATACTCGCAAATGGAACATGAATAAGGTTTTTCACAAGTATGTGTCTTCATGTGTGTCACTAATGAACCTTTCTCTGCTGCTTTATATTCGCAAATGGAACATGAATAAGGTTTTTCACCTGTATGTTTCCTCAAATGGCGAACTAGCGTCTGTTTCTCTGCGGCTTTATATTCGCAAATGGAACATGAATAAGGTTTTTCACAAGTATGTGTCTTCATGTGTTTCACTAATGAACCTTTCTCTGCTGCTTTATATTCGCAAATGGAACATGAATAAGGTTTTTCACCAGTATGTGTCTTCATGTGTTTCACTAACAAACGATTTTCTGCTGCTTTATACTCGCAAATGGAACATGAATAAGGTTTTTCACCTGTATGTGTCCTCAAATGGCGAACTAGCTTCGTTTTCTCTACTGCTTTATATTCGCAAATGGAACATGAATAAGGTTTTTCACCTGTATGTGTCTTCATGTGCCTCACTAATAAACTTTTCACTGCTGCTTTATACTCGCAAATGGAACATGAATAAGGTTTTTCAACTGTATGTGTCCTTATATGTCTAATTGAATTACTTTCCTGTGTTGCTTTGCATTCACAAGTGGAGCATACGTGAAACTGTTTTGCATGAGTCGCCATATGTTTCGAGAAATTACTCTTGATTTCTGCTTCACATCCGCAGACCGTGCAAACTAACAATTTGTTTAACATATTTTCACTTGCTGCACATGTAGCACGCAATTCATCTTTTACATCAAGTTCTTCCTGTTTAATATTCATTTCGTAATAAGCTTTGTTGTCGATAGTATCTTTAATGATATCTTGTACATTTAAGTTCGCAACTACTTTACTTTCTTCAAATTTCATCTGTGATTCGTCTAAGCTGCTGGTCATTGCACTACACAGATTATTATTAAGTAATTCCTGCTTCACGTCCATTCTGAAAATAAAAATAAAGAGTCCGGGTTTATAATGCAATATTTAAAAACAACGTTAAGCGAAATTCTATTAAGTCAAGTTGGTTATGTTTATTTACGAACTTGCTATAAATCGGTTCTAATATTTTTACTTACATTGAAAACCTTGAAGAAGCAACTAATACAATGCACCAAATCGAATGTTAGGGAAGGTAATCTTGAAATTTCAGTCGCCAATGCATGCCCGAACGCACAAAACAATACCAAATCCCTAACGGCATTACGGCAAAACGATTGTTGGTCAAATCCATTTATATTTAATACAACTACATTATTTGTAGGCCTGTAAGTGAGCCGGTCACAACTAAGTGAGACAGACAATCAACTCTTTTACGTACTTCGTGAGCTGTGTGCAAGCGTCGTCCGCGCGGTGGGAAGTGGTCAAGTTTAAAATTCGCTTCTAAAGGCGGAGTTTGAATTCTCAGGCATGCGCACAAGACGCGTAGTGTTTAGAGTGAGACTATGTCGGCGCCGTAAAAGTTGCCCCTTCCTAAACCGCACTAACAATATAGAAGTAATACATACTTATATGCACTAACCTCCATGCTTATTTGGTCAAATCTCTTGCATCCAAAACATTGTCGCCAACGCTTAGAAATGCAAGTCCGCCAATTGCGGAACTGAAATATACTATCTATCGGATTTATAATAATAATCTTTACTACTTTGCGTCAATACTCTCATTGTGAAACTCAAATGCGTTTCATAATAACGACAATTATTATTTTTATTGTAGCACGCAAAACAGTACATTTTTCCTTGGTTATGTTGGCGATGCTATTATGCGGGCAGTCGAAAGTTGAAAACAAATGTCAATAAACATTGTTAATAATAACTTGCCAAATTGAATATGTATTCCTATCTATTAGCTCCCTTTTGTGTTAAATGATCACGAAAATGTTGATTTTGGGATAATGAACCAGAAGGAAGAGAAAAGTTTTAATACCTAATTTTGAAAAAAAGGACAATTTGGCAACCTGAATGTTTAATTTGGCAAATGTTCAAATCACATTTTCTTTTCAGATTTCTTACAAAGCAATAGTTTGCATTCACCCCATTTTTTGACAGAAATGTTTCTTCGGAACAGACTTTATGGTGATAACTAATACTGAAACTTCTTGTACATTGTAGTCATAACTGTTTTTATTTGAACTGTATTTTTATACCGATAGGCCCACAATTATATATAACAGCAATGAGATAACATGAACAAGAAGATAACAAGAATTGTTTGAGTAAGAAAGAGATAAACATAGTAGCAAATATTCGAGAAGGCTTGACGCTTAATTTAATTATGACATTTGTCACTAAACATGCCTACTAAAATATTTTTTTCGTGTGGCTATCTCTTTCTTACTCAAGCATTCTATTTTGTTATTAATGTTATCTCATTGCTGTTATATATAATTATGGCCCCATCGGTATAACTACTAGCGGACCTGGCAGACGTTGTCCTGCCCGCTGCCTGCTATTAGCGGGTTCAGCAAAACGTTGTTTCGATAGTCGAAATGCGGTAAATCTTACAAAAAATGTTGAAAAAATGTCGCCAAAACATTTTTTAAAAATTTCCTAGAACCAGAGTCCCTGTATATAAATAGTAAGATAAGAGTCGGGCAAACGCGGTTCAATTTTTGATTGGCTACGATCCACTGCGCATGCGCAGTAGCAATATAAAATAAAACTTTGAACGATGGCTATGATAATGACAATTAAATGACGTAAGTACTGTTAAAAACTTGATTGTCAAACTATTAAGCAAGATGACAGGTTGTTGCTTATTTTGGGTGTAAAAGTCGTTCAGAACAATAATTCATTTTAAAAGTCTTCCCAAAAAATACAACGCAAAAATATGCGACCCTCAAACTGAATTTCCACCGATGGTTCCAGAATATGCGAAGTATATTTTGATAGAAATCAATGGGGAAAACTCGATTAGACGTAAAAAAGAAATTGAGGTAATCTGGGGTGTCTATTCTATTAACATACAATACAACTTTCAACGTTTCTAATGTAAGTTTAAATAATCATCCTCCACTTTACGGATTAGAACACCGGGCCTGTTCCAACTTAATATTCCATTTGATTCAAGGTTACTCGTAAAAAATTAATGCGCTCCAAAACTGCGACACAAGAAATCGGCATCCAAACTGATCCAATATCCACTGATGAAGTGACACATCTTCCGCATACCGTGAAAATTCGTAGACAAAAGTAATTGGATATTTGTTCGCTCATTGAGGATATTTTTGGTAAAGCTGCGAATATAACACGCGTATGTATTGCAAGCAGTAGGTACAGCGGAACAACATATTGTGATAACGAAGCTGGTCCTTTATCGGGAGAAGGTGCACTGCTGTAGTAGGGCGCAGGTATGGAATTAACTATGTCGAATAAGTAGACGAATTATGTTTTATTTCTAGAATACCGCAGCAATTATAACTGATTTAGACATACATACCTGCAAAATAAGTTGTAAGAAGCAGAATTGGTAACAGAATTGCCATAAGAGGCGAGCAGTTTCATAGTGAAAGATGCAGATATTACAAGAATTAACAGATGTACTGAAAAACATAAAAACGTTAAATAAGAAGCTGTAACTGTTTAAATGTTTTATTTTTCATACATCAGCTGTCTCGTTTATTTAATGTGGAAATTAAAATTATAGGACTTGTCCTCTTCTCATAATGTAGGTACTTAATATAATAATTATTATTGTATGTATGTATTATCACCAAACACTTTACTGAGTGGTGTAGAGGCTAATAATTGTCCGATTCGACGACAAGACAAGTTTTTAGAGGTTAGGTATATGTTTACTACACCACCGCTGGTAAATTACTCAATCCAATCTATCTACCGCAAAATCAGCTGACCACCAATCGGTAAACGGTAGATATCTACCAGTTTAGTTTTCGTAAATGCATTAAGTTTACCATTTATCGACAATGTCAAACTGACAAGCGTCGCCTGCGTTGATTAACAAAAACTTCGTCGTATTTTTCATATTTGATGGTAATTCATGATAGGAGAAAATTTTCCTATCCCTATTTCCACACGAAGGAATACAACAAGACATTTTCAAAACTGTTTTAACCAAACACAAGTTTTCAAATTTGAAACGTCAAATTGTAAGGTCACTATATCAATAAAAGGTACCGCCATTCCATTCCTCGCTTGAGAATGTGAGAAAATTGTGAGATAAGGATAACAAATACAAATTTCCCAAGTGCAATAGGGAAGACACTAGTTTTTGGGGATTTTCTTTTTGGTGTAATGGCACTTGTAAAGTGAGGAATCTGTTAGGTTATGTGTTTTTATCCCCAGTTGGAGAAAATTGTGGGACAAGGATAGATACAAAAAATCACTAATGGCGGTACCTTATGGATATAGTGACCTTATCAAATTGTGTCAACTAGCGCCAATGGGCAAAATGTAAACTACTGCAATAAATGTCAAAACAGGTTAGCTGGCAGGCTTTGTTTATGTACGCAGGCGACGCTGATAAGTAATTTAATTCATCAAAGTGACACATACTAAGGAAGACAACTCCGGCCTTGAACGCTATCATTTATTTTTGGAACACTAATGGCGGCTGACATTTGTGTTTGCCCGACTCTTATATAACTATCTACAGGGACTCTACCTAGAACTAAGGTCACTAAATCACTTTAGCTACGCTAACACAGGTAGGGAAACTCGGCGTTATTTATGTCAAACCAAACTCGTTTTTGTCAGTGGCGTACCCAATCAGTTGATAGGTTATAACAGAAATAAATTGAAGTTTGTGTACCCAATGTGAACGCAATAAATAAATATTACATAAAGAATTATTTGTAAACGTTTTCCACCTTAAAAAAATCATTATCACAAATATAAAGCTTTAGCGAATATTTTGTACCGCTCGCTGCATTCCAATACTTCGGTGCCTCACATACACGTAAATGATGCATGTCGTCTAGTGGTCTATTAATTTCTGTCAACCAATCCTGCCGTTTCATGCTACTTCTTGGTCCTTAATTTGCAATAAGTAATTCATTAAGGAGTATTGCTAGATATTGCAGTTTAAATTACCTATTCAGGAACTTGTAACAGCGTATACTTTTTATGCTGTTGTTCAGGCAACCTTTAACGCAGCAAATGAAAACCATAATGCTATTAAATATAAATCCGTTTTGACAAAATTCGTCGGGAGAACTAGGGAATCCGAGATTATAATCATCTCTTCAGGTCATAATTAAGGTAAATGATCTGTAATCGTGAAAAATTACCTTTGATATTTCTCCAGATCTTCAAGTTTCAGGGTCAGTAGACGAAACACATTTTAAATTGCGGTTAAAAACGATCATCTGCCTAACTTACAACCTAAAGAAAGGATTGTGGCATCGCATTCGAAGGATATATTAATAATAAGAAAACATATTTATGCCCTTACTAGTAGTGCCTATGGTAAATTTGACATTGACAAACCCGTTTTTTGAACCTGTCAAATGGTGTTTTCCTACCTGTGTTAGCGTAGCTAACGTGATTTAGCGACCTTACCTAGAACTAGAGTACCTCCTAGAACTAGAGATCCTGTATATAGTTTACTAAGAGTTGGGCAAACAGCGTAATTTGACACACAATTTTGATCCAAATTAGACATTTGACATATGTCGAACAAAGAGGTAATGAGAACCAATTCCACTAGTTTTCTTTTGATGAGGGAGTTTTCAGAGCATTGACCATTCTTAGGATCTCTACAACCGACTATTAGGAATATACGGCCAACCTAGTTAAAATTACGATTTGCATGTGTGAAACCATCGGTCGTAACATGTTACAAAATATGCGAAAACGGCACTTTTATCACACATGCCTTGTAAAAATTGATCCAAACCAATCAAAATGTATCACGCTGTTTGCCCAACTCTATAGTAAACTATATACAGGATCTCTACCTAGAATCAGAGCCAGTATAGGGCATTCAGTAAACACAAAAACATTTAAATTTTTTTGAAGTTGGCATGTGCATATAATTTTTCTACTAGGGATTCTGTATTTTGTTTTGCAAATGTTTGCACGCCTGCATACTGGCAGATTTGAATTTAAAAATGACATTTAATATTTCTCATTGTCAGTGTCAAAGTAGATATTTTTCTAGAAATTTTAATCTGAAGTTTCATAAAATGTAATAAAGATACCCATTAGTAAACGCTACGTCAATAGTATCCAACACAGTATTTGTATAATATCCTTAAAAGTAGTTAATTACAACATTTATGACAGATGGGTAGTAAATTTCACACTCTTTTAACCTATTAGTTTTAGTAACTTTTTGTAAGTACATTCCTAGACAAAGGTGAATTTTGGAAGTACACTCATAAAATTTTGGAAATCAAAGGCCACTTTGTGTTTTTATGTTTACTGAACAGACTATAGATATAGAGAGTACCACCATTCTTTGATCCGTGAAAATGCCGCCATCGCCGCCATTTTTGTTCCCATCAGCAATGACTGATTGAGTTATGTCTAAATTTTTACTTGAAATTGACAAGACTGTAAGTCTATGTCAAATTCGAGGTTATCAGGTTATGTTTTCCATCAGTTTGTGTCAAATAACAAACAAAACCTAACCTACTAACCTCGAATTTGACATAGACTTACAGTCTTGCCAATTTTAAGTAAAATTTCGGATTGCCAATAAATGTCACGTTGACGGAATTGTGTTACTAACCTCAAAGTGACGCATATGACAAAGGAACAAACATGGCGGATATGGCGGTACTCTCTATATCTACTGGCTCTGCCTAGAACCATAGATATATAAGTACCGTTGCGGCCAACTCAAAGTGCACGGCAGATTTTTAGCTTGTAATACGATATTCTAATCATAGACGTCGAGTTTTGACGTTTACGTTTGGCATCAACTGTCATAGAACTGAAAACTCGAAAAATTTCCAGACATTTGTCAGAAGCAGCGAAAATGCGAGCTATTACAAAACTGGAAGAGAACTGGTCGCTGAGTCGAGTCGCAGCAGATTTACATGTGGGCAAAAGCTGCATTTTCAAAATTAAAAATCGTTGGCAGCAGAGACTTCTGCAAGAAAAGTTTTTTTAACACCAGAGTACAAAGAACGAAGAATACAGTTTGCAACTGACTATTTGAATGAAATCGACGAGTTTTGGAACACGACTGTTTTCTCAGATGAAAAGGTATTTCAATCATTTACCAATTGACGATTAAGGGTGTATAGACCACAAAATGCAAAATTTTAGGAGCAAAATTTTGTTCAACCCTTAAGGAGTAGTGGACGATTCTCTGTAAACGTATGGGGATGGATCAATGCTCATGGATCTGGGGCATGCTATAGAATTAATGGTCGACTGAATGCTGAAAATTATTGCAATATTTTGCAAAATGTGATGCTGCCATCTGTAAGAGAGGTCTTTCCTAATCAATTTACTTTTCAACAGGCAAGATATTACTTAATTAATTAATTTTGTTTGTGTTAACGTAATTGATAACATTATTTTCACAGGATAACTGTCCTGTGCATGCAGCAGGGATTGTTCATTGATGGTTTGATGAGAATAATATCAATTTATTACCATGACCTGTAAAAAGTTCGGACTTGAACCCTATCGAAAATGTTTGGGGGTATTTAACTAAAAAAATTTATACCAGGGAGTTTGCACCAAACAACGCCGATGAATTATGGGAAAGAATAATAAATGCTTGGAAGGAACTGAGAGGATACAATATGGAAACATTGGTCAACTCTATGCGAAACAAACTGCAAAGCGTAGTAGCAATTGAATACTGATACATATTTATTAAATACATATTATTACATGTATAGTTTGTTTACTTGTGAAACTTTGCTAAAATACAAACATTAAAAAAGTAATACCTATTCTTACAATCACAAGCAACGCCACTGGAGAAACCCTCATTTAATAAGCCGAAAAATCGCAAAAATAACCATAGCAACAAAAAACCGTGCACTTTGAGGTGTCCGTAACTGTACGTCTATGTCAAATTCGAGATTAGCAGGTTAGATTTTGTGTCAGTTTCTGTCAAAACATAAAATATGTAGGGTAATTTCTTTAAAAAATTAAAGTTAATGACATTTCCGGTAAAACCAGAAGTTGGATATTTTGACTATATCCTTCTGTCAATCCGAAATTATGTTTAATATTCTTGCAACAAGGTTAATGCAAATCCGTTCATAAGTAAAGGAGATAGACACGTAGCTCTTATCTCATTGCCACCCGGTCTACCTCGCACATCAGACATAAACAACAAATAACAGATCAGTGGAAAATTACAGTTATTTCAATTAAGTGTTATATCTATAAAAACAATGTAGCCTTACCTATTTGTAATTAAACAATGTTGCCAGTTCTGCTAGTTTTGAAATTAATAAAACCTCGCTATATCTTCGAAAATTTAAGACAAGGAATTTTTGTGTAACTTTTTTCCTACTCAGAATGTGCCACTCAATAACACAACATGCAGTTATTACGTAATTTTCGCAGCATATATACAGCGTGGTCCATTAAGTGTGCAATAATGGGACATTTTTTTATTAGTTGTACAATAAAAATTTAAATACGGTTAAAAGTTAGTGCATGTTCGATAACCATATCAGGTATTTAGAATGGCTCCAAATCAAACAGCATACGGGCAGGACAAAAATATGAAATTCGTTCAAAAATAAAGTTACCTTATTTCAAAAAATATAGCAAAATTTTATTGAGGAAAGTTGTTTAGAATCAAAAGTTATGTTCAAATACAAAGTCACGGCCTCCTATTCGAATTTTGATTCTTTTTTGTAAAATTTTGGATTATCCCCGTATGATACATATTTTTATTATTCTGATTTTATTGAGAGTTTTTTCATATGTAAATTATTATTAGTAAAACATTTGCTTTGTTAAAAAGAATATTTGCGAAATTCTAAAGTTCTGTTAAATATCGTTGCAACAAACATGTAGTGGACGATTATCTAAAAAAATATAAATCCAAGTAAATTTTACAAATACGCTTCAAGTTGCTAAAAGTTATTTAAAAGTGATGTGGTTAATAGTACTTTATGTAACTAGTCCTCAAAGCAAGGCTTTAGGGGACGAGTCGTAATGTGAAGTAATATGAAGATGAATCCTCTAAAGCCATTTGAGGACGTGTTACATACAACGTTTTTTTGTATTAGCTCTCCAAACATTATAATATGAAGTTTCAATTACCATTGACGCGGCATTATATTAGGAGGCCGCGCGATAATGTATTTTTCGCTCCCCAAACTGGTTACTTTGGAAACTGTCTAGGATCCTCAAAATGGCCATTTAGAGGCCTTGTACTTAAAGTCGTCATGGCAACTAATGTTTGAGTCCGCTAAAATGTTGCCATGACGACTTTAAGTACAAGGCCTCTAAATGGCCATTTTGAGGATCCTAGGCAGTTTCCAAAGTAACCAGTTTGGGGAGCGAATACAAAAAATACATATAAAATCAGAACAATAAAAATATGTATCATACGGGGGTAATACAAAATTGTCCAAAAAATTATCAAAATTCGAATAGGAGGCCGTGACTTTGTATTTGAGCATAACTTTTGATTCTAAACAACTTTTCTCAATCAAATTTTGCTATATTTTTTGAAATAAGGTAACTTTATTCTTGAACGAATTTCATATTTTTTATCCTGCCCTGTATATTGTTTGACTTGAAGCCATTCTAAGGGCATCTGATATAGTTATCGAATGTGCACTAACTTTTGGCGTATTTAAATATCGATTGTACAACTAATAAAAAAATGTCCCACTTGTTGCACACTTAATGGACCACACTGTATATATCCATGACAATGCATTTTTTATGACACATTGGTCAGATTGGCCAAGGTCATTATTAGACCGTATGTAACATTAAATAACTAAAATCATATAAGCATTGGTATTCTAAAGTCTGTGGTAAAAGATTGAAACAAATGGGCCACTTGTAATTAATGGAACACACGAACGTTATTTAGTTGGAATATTACACTCAAATGTCGCATAACCGATATCATCCAAGGAGAACCATGCATTTTTTTTAAATTGACCAATACTGAACTGATTGCCTGATAAACACTTTAGGGATGCTTATCAAGCGTGGATGGTGTCATTATTGGAAGTAGAATGTCAAAAAACAAGCAACTTGAGTCTTTTTGCGTTATTAGGTCAATTCTAAATCATAATTCGTATACTGTTTTTATATATTAATCTTCAAAATATAAACGTGGGCGACATACAGGTCGCAGAAATTAGATTGACTCTCAAGGTAGGTCATGAAAGGCGCTGTGATCATATATGACGAATTGGCAATATGTGGAAAGTTGTCAAACATACAAAGTTTGGTTACATTTTAAATGACAAGTAATCAGTAACGGTGGGTAGAGGGATTTCGTTTGCGCAGTGACTAACGTCATATGACAGATTCTTTGTGTTTTAAAGTGTGAACATTGCTGTTGCTGGGATAGGAGGTATAGCAGAGCCTGGTTGTTCAACTTAACACCATTATTGCCGCAATCTTTTTAACATTCAAGAACTGATAATACACCATACCGCAACATTGCGTACGCCTCTGATTTATTGTGTTATTTAGCTTAAATAAGGTTAACAATTTAATGTCAATATGATAGATGTAAAATGTTACCAATACGAAACTTGGAAATGACTAGATTCTAACATTTTTCCCATTAAAGTTCTCGTGCTGGTCTCGCCCTTGTTATATTACTAATGATAACAGGTACAGTCGTGTTCAAATAAATCTGGGACAATGTTTTCTTCATATGCAGGTTGAGTTAAGAATTGAAGAATATCTCCATGGATTTTCTGCTATCAGAAAGAGTTACAGATTTCAGTACCTGTTAAACTGTAATGTAGAAGATCCATGGAGATATTCTTCAATTCTTACTTGAACCTACATATGAAAAAACATTGTCCCAGATTTATTTGAACACGACTATACAGGATGAGTCATTTTAATCTTTGGACGCGTTTAACCAGTGAGGGAAGCAAGATGGTGAAAAATACCCCGGGACAAAATTGTTCGGAGTGAAGGGGGACAATTTGTGGCACTAAAATCCACTCCCCCCTCGTACTCCCCCTCGCGGGGGGGGGGGGGTCAACTTTCAAATTTCAAATGGAACCCCTCATTTTTTTTCCATGGATTCGGGTTCCTGATAAAAAAATATGGAATTTTTGTCTGAACAATTTTTCATGAAAATGCTTGATTCGGTCAGTTTTAGCGCATCTCACAATCCCACCCTTGGCGTTACCCAGGAACAACGACGTGGACGTGGTGGGATTTTGTTCCCATCTGGGTGCTTTTTTCGCGTGAGTCCCCTTGCCTCTCATGTACGGTGTGTTCTCATTAAATTCGCCGGTAGTCAGTGGCTCTCCCCCGCGCTCTGGTCATGACCGTACATCACGAGCGTAGGTCCAATCTAACGTTCTAGAACCTCAATCCTGGAAATTTTTGTCATTTTAGTGAAACATTGACACTTTTGGCCCTGATGACAGCTACCTGACAGCTGTGATGACATCGTGCGGGGACAATTTTATGGCTGTAGACCTGGTAACTCCATATCGAGCGCTAACAATCATATGTGCTGTTTCGGGAAAATGTCCATTCACTGTAGTTCTTAAATAGAGCGGGGGGTCATAATTCTGACAGAAGAAAGGATTTTCATGAAAAATTGGTCCGACAAAAATTTCATATTTTTTTATCAGGAACCCGAATCCATGGTAAAAAATTAGGGGGTTCCATCTGAAATTTGACCCCCCCTTCGCGGGGGAGTGGATTTTGGTGCCAAAAGTTGTCCCCCTTCACCCCAAACAATTTTGTCCCGGGGTATTTTTCACCATCTTGCTTCCCTCACTGGATAAACGCGTCCAAAGATTGAAATGATTCACCCGGTATAACCACTTTTTTCAGTGACGTCAACCTTCTCTTTTATTTTTAGTTTTTAGGGACTTGTAAATACTTACCTACTGGTACAATAAACAATAAGGAAACGTTTTTTCGAATGAGGTGTATCGCAAACCAATGAATGTTTAGGTATATTTAGTGTTATAATAGGGCCCTTATCCTTCGTATACCATTTATATGAGAAACGAGCGGGAAATGCATACGCTAGAGAAAAATCATCATAAAATAGAGGGAAAATCGTTAAGAATGCGGAGGAAATAGTTTAAACTATACATTGATTAAAAAAATACATAAAATAGCCTAAAACCAACATTTCCAAATTTTAAACAACATTAGACAAAAATCATTAAAGAAGGCAGTTAAAGGTTGATTAAATAACAAGTTAAACAAAAGTGGGCGTTGTGTCCAAGGTGTACGTTATGACCAAATGCGAAGGTGGACGTTGTGACCAGAGTGGGCATTATGGCGGTGGACGTTGTGTCCAAGGTGTACGTTGTGACCAAATACGAAGGTGGAAGTTGTGACCAGAGTGGGCGTTATGGCGGTGGACGTTGTGTCCAAGGTGGACGTTGTGACCAAATATGAAAGTGGACGTTGTGTCCAAGGTGAACTCTGTGACCAAATGCGAAGGTGGACGTTGTGACCAGAGTGGGCGTTATGGCGGTGGACGTTGTGACCAGGGTGGACGTTACGACCAACGCCGTAAAATGTTATTCTCAACAGGCGCCGGTGGACGTTGTGACCAGAGTGGGCGTTGTGGCGGTGGACGTTGTGACCAGGGTGGACGTTATGACCAAATATAGCGGTGGACGTTGTGTGCAACATGGTTGCCATACTAGGTGGTAGACGTTGTGACCAGTGGGCGTTGTGTCCAAGACCCGATGAAGGGGGCGACCAAGGAATAGGTGGAAGGAGGCAGTAATGGAAGAGATAGCAAGGAAAGGAATAGAAGACTGGAGAAATAAAATCATGAATAAGGGACAATGGAGACAGATTGTTATGCAATGGGCCTAAAGTGGCTTGTAAAAGCTTTATTTATTTATACTGAAAAAAATACATAAATTGTAATATTTAAATATTTTTTTCTACTCCTGTAACTAAAATGGCATTTAACATACTAACATACACGTCGCTAAGTGACCTTTTAGTCATGCCTTCATAAGCTATGACTAAAGAGCCTCTTAGTCACGAGCTGAAGTTGGCAACGACGTTTTAGTCATGGGGTGAAGTTAGGTTCAAACAGTATTTGCTTTATTAGCCACAGCCAAAACTAAATTCGTGACTAAAATGACGTTTATAAAACTTGATACATAATATACTATTATCTTACAGTAGCAGCTATTACCATACTCACTAGTGAATAAAACTTCATTTTAGTCACTGAAAACAGTTGTATAAAGCATGGGTCACACGATCATTTTTTGCATCAAATTTGCTTGTCATACACCAATGATGACGTATTTCATGACGTCAGCATTATAGTTGTCAAACATTTCTAACAAAATAGGACGGGCTCTATTTCGGTGCAACTTTTTCACGCGATTCTGCGCAGTGCGTGAAAGTGGTATTTCACGGTTCAGGGTTTTTAGGTTAAGAACGCATTTTTACTTTAAAAATAGCCATGTCTTGGACGCGTTTGCAAGTGTCGGCCCTAATAGACGCCTATCAACAAGAGGAGGTCTTGTATTTCGTAAAACACCCCAGCTATCATAACAAGCTAGCACGGAATGAAGCTTTGTCTCATATTCGTGTCGGTTTTTGAAATTGTGTTGGTGACTATATTTAAAAGTTTTGTAAATACTCTTTCATCCATCCTCAAATAATTTTTAAAACTACCACCATCTTCACATTTCAATTCTGTGTGTACCATTGATAACACCCCCCGTTCTTGGTCACGTCGTTGTAACCACTTAATACGGGCCCACACTTTTCGAGATTTTCGCTGTTTCTTATTACACAACGCTAGACCTAAACCTACTAACGACAGGATAATCACTTGCTCTTCCATTTTGAAAAAAAAATCTGGTGTGATACACGCACACAACTTCCTTTTAGAGTGATCTTGTAATTGGGCAAAAATTTCATTTTAAATTTTTAAGCATTTGTCAAAATTTTTAAAAAATTACAAATTCTACAAAAACGGTACAATATAGAGCGTTAGGTGAAGAGACAAATTTTCTCTATAATTTTAAGCTGAATTCAAAAATGTAATAATATACCGGGTGATTTATTTAAAATAGGAGTTAATAAAAAAAATAGAAAAAAAACAAAAGAAACCCATTTTAGAAGTATTCAACTGGAAAATCACCTATCTCACATCAATACACATTAAAAATGTAATAAAAATGAGAAATTTGAAAAAAATCGTTGGAGCCGTTTTTGAAAAAATCGAAAAAAGCCGAAAAATCACAAGAGTAAACACCTACTTCCGGTTATGCGATTTTTTTCAAAAGCTTGCTGTCGCATCTAGATAGTACACAAAACTTATATATGAAGTTTCAACGCCATACCTCTTTTCGTTTTTGAGATATTCTCTTCACAGACAGACAGACCAATGAAAAAAAATATGTTTTTTGGGTTCAGGGGAGTCTAAAACGTGAATTATCTGTTGAAAACTCAATTTCGAATTTTTGGGGTAGAGCCAATATGTACTTCCTTTATTATAAAAGGAAGTAATAAACGTTAACAATTCGTGCCTTTACAGCACACCATAACCTCACAATAAGAGCTGATTCTAATAGTTGCACAACAAGTTTTATGGTGTGACCACCCTGTTTGATAGAGAGAATCAAACATTGTTGTATGACGTCACGGAAAATGTTTGACAAGCAAATTTGATGCAAAAAAATGATCGTGTGACCCATGCTTTATGTATGGTAATAGGTGCTACTGTAACTATCTATTGTCTGTTTTGCGACATATTCTGACGGCTCAAACTGTTTAGACATACGAATTGCTATTGTAAGATAAAACGTCGTATATCACACGTGAGCGAAATGCCATTATAAGCTCGTGAGAAATTGTATCGCTCGTGCTGGGGCACTCGTGATTCAAAATTCTCACTCGCAAATAATGATGCATTTCTCTCACTTATAATATAATCTACTATTATCTACGACTGTTGAATTATACTGTCATTATATGCGTAACCATATTTACATTATTTAGTTCATATTGCACTAGTGGAATATAGCTTCATATTCTACGACTCTTGGAAATTTCTGTTTCTTATTATTTTTGCAAAGTAAAATGTAAATTAAGAAAAACAAAATTACTACATTTTTAATTTATTCAATTAACAATTTACAATTATTGATAAATAACTTATAAATTACTACTTATTTACAAAATTAATAGTTAAATTACTGCAATTAGTAAAATTGACAGTAGCAGGTGCACTAGAAACCTTAAGATTAGTACCACTGTTATTTATAATAGGTGAGTTGTCATGAAGAATGTTATAGCTACCATTAATGTTAACAGAAGAACAATCGTTAAGAAAAGTAAAATTATTGTTAAGTAAATTTGGATCAATTTGGTTCATAATTTTTTTGGCAGTATCCATCTTGTTTCGTTTTGAGTCTGCAATATACCTTTCGGCCACAGAAGCCGATCTCCAACCTCCGTGACGTTTTAATCCGGTCATAGATGCCCCTGCGTCAGCATATAAAGTAGCAGACGATCTTCGAATACAGTGTCCTGTAAATTTCTCTGGATTTGGTAGCCCCAAAAAATTTGCAATTTCTTTCCCCATTCCTCCAAATTTGTTAATGCCAATTAGCTGTTTAGTGCATTTGGCACCTTGATAATTGACAAAAAAAATAGTCCGATGGTGTGTGCAATACACGAAGGTCTGCATATTTTTTGACAATATCATAAAAACTTCCGGTGAAGGAAAAGTTACAAGGCACTTTTGTTTTGGTGTGCAGGACAAATACTTGAATGCAACCATCGAAGCATTTTACTTCACCAATTTTCATGGCATAAAGTTCATTTGAATGGCAAGCCCCCATCACCCCCATTATTAAGGCAACCTGTAAACACATTGTCTTATTTAAAGTTAATAATAAATTAGCAAATAAATTGTTACCTTTGTTGCGAGATATTTAACATCAGGCGCTTCCTTAATAAAGTTGTTAATTTGGTCCCTACTAAATGCCTTTTAATAAAACTGGCCTACATTATACACTCATTACATAATATACTATTGTATACAATTTATGATTACAATAAAAAACGACTTTCATGATACCATACTCAACAAAGTATGACACGTATTCAGAATCAGCAAGTTGTCTTTCATGAAATTTATCTTAACCAATAATAAAAGTGGCACAAAATCCAAAACCAAATCTGGCAACCACGTTTTGTACATTAACATAAAATTATCATTTTGTATAAAATGGGCATAACCTAACTTTTCTTAATGACTGACAGCATATTTACATGGTGAAATTCATCACCCTAACATGGCATCCTATCTGGCAAATAACTATTGAACGGTTTATAGAAGAATTATACAGTGAAAATTCATGAACTGCGAACACGAGTAAATCAAGACGATCTAAGGTACTCTGATATTAATCCACGGGTCGTCTGCGTAGATTGTTTAAGTAATTGTTATTTTGTGATTAATTTAAGTGATAAATTCAGAGTTGAAAAACAGGATTTTTAGAGATTAACAGTAAAGTAAAAAAAGGTAGTGCACAAAGTAAAACACATTCTGAAGAAAGAAATAAGTTCTTCCAAACAAACCAGCTCATAGTAAAGAATGGATGTAAACAAAAGTAAAACTATTTTTATTTCAAACAACAAAATTAAAGAAGTTTAAAATAGCTCGTGTTCCTTTGAACCTGCCTTCTTGCGCTAAACAATATCCTAGGCGATCACAGAAACTTCTCCGCACATTATCAACGTATTAGGGCTAGTACTCTGCACTACCCCTTTAATTTTTAAACGCAGTTTTTCAAATCGTTAGTTGTAGTGAAAACGACTTTCCAGAAGAAGTTTTCGGCATTTCTGTAACAGTTTCACAAAATTCCATACATACAATATCGTAGCTAAATCTACTAGTTCTGCAATTTATTTAAATGAATAAACTAGATAGTCATTAGCGAAAATACAAAGCTCTTTTAAATTCCCGTCTTCGTTGGAAACATTAGGCCTTTTTTGCTCTTGGGGAGAAACACATCCAAAGTTTCCAAAATTTTAAATAACTCAATGTAACGTTGATAACCATGAAGAACGCCTATTTCTAAATGTTGTGAAAGAACTTTGAATTTACCGGACCGTTGGTTTCTTACAATTTGCACTGTTCCGTTGCTTCGTAGTTATCGATTTTAAGATATGACAGCAAGTTACTGACAAAATACGCGAACGGTCAATGTCAAATTATCGGCATTTGTAAATTCGACATATCGTCTGCCGTGTTCGTAGTGAAGAAAATCCTTCTGTATATATAAAGATTTTTTCATTTTAAAAAATATTGGGGGTGTTGGACGGGGGGGGGGGGGTAAAATTTTGAGGAACCCGACAGACATTGTCCTGCCCGAACGTTGGTTTGCCTGCTATTAGCAGGTTCAGCAAACGTTAAAGAAATTTCAAAAATATTCCTAGAACCCGATTATATCGCCACCTACCGGGTCCAATTGTGAATCTAAACTATTTAGTGACTCACTCAAACACACACAAAAAAATTCATCAAAATCGGTTCAGCCGTTTAGGAGGAGTTCAGTTACATACATAAATAAGAATTATATATATACAGGGTGCCCGAGTTTCGATCTAGGACAACTCGACGCGGCCAACTCGACGCGGAAAACTCGACGCGACCAACTCGACGCGGGCCCAACTCGACGCAGGACAACTCGACGCCACGAATTATTAGTACAGTATTTTGGATGATAAAAAAACATAACGGTCATTAATTTTTACGAAAATATAAACAAAAATAACCCGATCTATGAAAGACTAGTTACCGAAGGTAAAGTTTATCGAAAATTATGGTATAGACAGTATGTGTAGGAGCAATTTAAATAATCTGCCTTTTAATGTTCAATAGAGCTATATACCTAAGTATATCTTTTTACCGAATCACAATTTGTCGGAAGGACCCAGTTCTGGGCCCCAGTCAAATTCGACGAAATTATAATTTAAACGATGTACATATTCTTGTAAATACTTTTTGTGACTATAGGCTGCTGCATTGCGGCCGCTTTAATATATCACCTGAATTGGTTGTGATTTTATACAAATCATTTTTTGTAATATTTAAAGCGGCTAGCAGTAATTAAACATCGTCCTTCCAATAAATTGTGACTCGGTAAAAAGATCAATTTTGTCATATAGAGCTATACTAAATATTAAAAGGCAGATTATGTAAATTAAGCTACACATACTATCCATACCATAATTTTCGATAAACTTTTCTTCTGGTAAATTTTCCCTCGGTAAATTGTTTTTCTGACTAATAATTCGTGGCGTCGAGATTGCCCGCGTCGAGTTGGACTCGGATCGAGTTGGGTCCGCGTCGAGTTGGCCGCGTCGAGTTTTCCGCGTCGAGTTAGCCGCGTCGAGTTGTCCGTATCCGCCTGAGTTTCGTAGAGACAACATGGGTAACTTTTGTATTTGAAGAGATACAGAGATGGTTAAATTAGCAAAAAGGTGCAGGTTTGAGAGCTCATTAAGAATCCATCTTCAAATTTTACTTGTCATGGCCCACTTGTCTAAAATTAAAAAAAACAAAATCTCCTAATTTCTTTTATATGCCGTAACTTTTTTGTTACTTAAGATATTGAGATGCGATTTGAACTAATTTGCATGGTAATTTAAATACATTTATTGGCACTTAATTAAACCAATTTTATTTGTGCAAATTTTTAGTAATCTAACCTAACCTCAAAATTTTAATTTGGTACCGTGCAATTTTTTTGGCACTTCTAAGAGAGGTTTTCTTCTGAATGCAATGATGTATTACATGATATGGAAACTTCTTCAAAATTTTGAAAAACTGAGCTTATTCATTTTACAGGCAGAAATCACTAGTGCCATGATCACAATAACTTTGTTTTTTGTTTATCACGTTATCTGTGAAATTAGGTTTCGAAACAAAAAGCAGGCTTATCATCATAAGTGCCTTCCATTATTGGAAGGGTATTTAATTAGAATACAGCTGATATACCAAAATCCAGTACAACCATACGCAGATGACACCGCTGTGCTAGCTACTCACCCTAATCATGAAGCTGCCACAAGAAGCTTGCAACATTACCTTGATAACATACAACTTTGGTAAATAAATTGAAACTGAAAGCCAATGAAGATAAATCAGTAACTTTCACTATGAGAAAATGTAATTGCCCGCCTGTAACACTAAATGTAAAAGAATTAAACCATGCAGACGATGCAAAATATCTTAACTTACATCTCGACCGACGTATGACCTGGAAGAAGCATCTATTTACTAAACGAAAACAGCTTCGATTAAAACTCAGAAATATACGGTACCCCCCACCTAAGGAAAGCGCTCTTTGTTGCTTTCCAAGAATACTTCGACACTCAGCATCACTCCATTTCGCTAGTACAATGAAATGTTATGAACCAGTTATTTATCATAAAAATTGTCAATATGCACTTCACTCCGCTTCACAGTTCAATGTTATGAATCAGTCTATTGTTATAAAAACTACGCGCCCTTCGGTGCTTTCCAAGAATACTTCAGCACCTTTCCTTCGCGTTTATTATCAAATTGAATGTGTTATTAGCGAGTGTATTTAAGAAATCAGTTGAATGCTGCAAAAATGCTGTTCGTTATATCATGTAAAAAATAAAAAAGAAAAATGTATGTTAATGCTTAACTAAAACAAATGTATTAATTATTTCATTACAATAAAATTTTAACAAAAACAAAAATAGCAGAAGTCAGAAGCAGAATTATCAAAAGAAAATATTATTTGTTAAAGATGAGAAAGGCGACCTGATTGGAGGAACAAGGGAAGAACTAGAGCGCTGGAAGAATTATTTCAGAAAGGTACTAAATGGAGATGAAGAAAGAGAGGAAGAGTTAATAATAGAGAGACAACAAGAGGAAGCACAAGAATTACCTAGTCTAGATGAAGTCAAAGAAGTTATAAAAAATCTGAAAAGCAATAGAGCACCAGGAGAAAATGGAATCACAGCAGACATGTTAAAAGAAGGGGGAGAAATAATACTAAAACAAGTGTACGGGTTAATATTACAGATACGGAAGGAAAAGAGAATACCCAAGAAATGGAAGGAGGTGCTACTACATAAAAAAGCAGATAAGGCAATTTGCGATAATTATAGAGGAATTGCACTACTAGACAT
Organism: Agriotes lineatus; assembly: GCA_940337035.1. Taxonomy (NCBI): domain Eukaryota; kingdom Metazoa; phylum Arthropoda; class Insecta; order Coleoptera; family Elateridae; genus Agriotes; species Agriotes lineatus. The sequence continues at coordinate 75,943 of CALNHX010004430.1, forward strand.
AACATATAAGGTACTAGCAATATTAGTATAATCCAGATTATAAAATGTATCAGAAAAAAACATAGGCGATTACCAAAGTGGATTCCTGAACAATCGATCAACTATAGAAGAAATTTTCACAATAAAGCAAATTTAAGATAATAGTTATGAACACAATTTACCGCTAAAGGTAATATTTATAGACTTTAAGCAAGCCTATGACTCTGTGAAACGATATAAACTGTACGAGGTACTGAAAGAATTTGGGATATCGACAAAAGATCCTTATGCCCTTTTAGTGGGCGTCGGATGTGGACTCCACCCATTTCTTCCATTCTTTTCTGTTCTCTGTGATTCTTATCATTTCCTCCATTGTTTTGCCTCCCCCCCCCCCCCCCCCCCCCCCCAGCTCTTCTATTCTACCCAACCAGTTTTTCCTCGGTCTTCCTGCTCTTCTCTTTTCTATTCCTCTCGCCTGTATTACTTTCTTCACCGTTCTGTCTTCATACATTCTGTGGATATGTCCGAACCATTTCAGTTGCTTCATGCCTACCACATCGTTTATTGACTTCTGTTTCAGATCTTCTCTAATTTTTTCATTTCGGATCCTGTCCAATTTCGTCTTCCCTGCTATTCCCCTGAGATGTTTCATTTCTGCTGCTGTTAGTTTCTTTTCGTGTTTCTTTTGTAATGGTCAGGATTCGCTCGCATATATTATTGTTGGGATTACTATTGTTTTGTATACGTGAAGTTTTGTTTTTGTTTTAAGCTCTGATTTTCTATATATCGTTCTGTTTAGGGCATAGTGTAGATTGTTTGTTTTTCTTCTTCTGTTTATTATCTCCGCGTCTATTTTTCCATCTTCCGTTAGTATGTTTCCTAGGTAGTTAAAATTTGGTACTTGTTCTATTCTGTTTTCTTTACATGTTATGTTCATTGTTTCATTAACTTCAGTTGGTACATTTATTATCAAAACTTTTGTTTTATTTGTGTTTATCTCCATTTTTAGTTTTTCGCTCTCTGTCGTCCATATATCTATCTGCTGCTGTGCTTTGTTGTGCGTATCTGCTATTAGGACTATATCTTCCGCGTAAAGAAGATTGTCTACTAATATTGGGTTGAGGTTTTTATATCCTACTATTTTCTTTGGTGTCTCTCATCGAGTGTTCTTTAGCAGCCTGTCCATCAGAATAATGAAGAGCAGGGGGCTCAGGCTATCACCTTGTTTAATGCCTTTTTTCAGTTCAAAAGTTTTTGATCTTTTCCCCTCTATTTGAATTATTCCATACACATGTTCATAAATACTTTTTACAAAATTTATTAGCTTTTCTGTATCTTTTAGTTCCGTTAAGCAATTCCATAGAATTATTTTCTCTATATTGTCAAAGGCTGCTCTTAGGTCTATAAAAATCAGATATAATTGTTTGTCCGTTTCCTCTCTTTCTATTAGGTTTCTTAGTATGCTTATATTATCATTTGTTTGCCTCTGTGGTATAAAAGCTGCTTGTTCGTCTTCCATTTTATCTTCTACTTCGCTTCTAAGTCCTCTTTCTATTAGTCTCGTATATATTTTAATACACACTGTAGAAAGGCAGATGGGTCTGTAGTTGTTACAGTCTGTCTGTTCACCTTTTTTATATATTGGGACTATAAGGTTCCTTTGCCAGTCTTTCGGTAGTTGTTGTTCCTCCCAAGCTTTGCTGCATATCTTCCAGATCCATGTAATGACCTTATCGCCCCCCACCCCCCACTTTATCATTTCAGCTTCTACTCCGTCCTCGCCACAGGCTTTTCCCATTACTTTGGCAAACTTCGAGAACTTCTTTACCATTATTATTTATTATTTTTTCTCTATCCCTACCGTCTGGTCCTATACATCCCATTCCTATCCTTGGATCATTCCCTATTCTTGCATTCCAGTCTCCCATAATAATTATATTCTTATGTTTCTTCCTTAGCAAGTCTAGTGTTTCTTGTAGATTTTCGTAAAATTTTGTTTTCTCTTCCACTAGGTCGCCCTCTACTGGTGCATATATTTGTATAATACCCAGTTTTCCCTCTATTTCCAATTTTATTGCTATAAGTCTTGAGCTTAATTGAAGTATCTTCGTTACTTGTTTGATTATTTTTTCCGATAGAATTATGCCCACCCCACACTTTGTTTCTTCTTTTACTTTATTTCCCGAGTAAACTAGTGTGTGTCCTTTCGGCATTTCTAATGTTCCTGTTAACACTTTTTTAATATCACTCGCGCACTCTGTTTCTTTCCATTTCTTCAATTAATTCGTCTTCCTTCCCATTAATTGTTTGGATGTTCCATGAACCGAAGTTTATTTCCGATCCTGATTCTTGAATGTTCATGTCTTTTTATTTCTTTATTTTCTAGCTTTTTCCTTAACCCGTTGTCCTTATTTCTTGCCAATAGATCAACTATAGAACAAATTTTCACAATAAAGCAAATTTAAGATAATAGTTATGAACACAACTTACCGTTAATAGTAATATTTATGGACTTTAAGCAAGTCTATGACTCTGTGAAACGATATAAACTGTACCAGGCACTGAAAGAATTGGGGATATCGACAAAACTGATAAGGTTAATAAAAATGACATTACAGGAACAGAAGGTAAAATAACAGCAGACGGTTACATTTCGGAAACTTTCACTATAAATAGAGGATTAAGGCAAGGCGACCCGCTGTCTACCACTTTATTTAATTTAGTACTTGATATAATAAGAGAAAGTGGGTTGAGAAGGAAGGGAACGCTATATAATCATAAGAACCAGTGTCTGGCGTATGCGGACGATATAGCTATAATAACAAGAACAAAAGAAAACTTAACAGATGCACTGTCAGAGCTAGAGCATGCAGCTAAAGATAAAAGACTGAGGATTAACGAAGGCAAAACAAAATACATGGAGCTAAGAAACAAGAAATCCACAACAACAACATGTAAGGAATTGCGATTTAAAGCCAAGGATGGAACTGTATGCAAGTTCGAAAAAGTAGAGAATTTTAACTACCTAGGAGTGGCAATTAATAGCAACGCTGAGGACAAAATTGAAATTCAAGAAAGAATAGCTAAAGGATGAAGATGTGTAGGAATATTAAGACAGGTGTTAGAATCGAAGAACGTTTCTCGGAATGCAAAAGTAAGGATATACAGAACTATTATACAACCAACAGTAATGTATGGAAGTGAGCTCTGGAAATTGAAAGAAAAAGAAACTTTGGAAATATGGGAGAGGAAAGTGTTAAGGAAGATATATGGAGGACAAAAAGTGGGGGATTTTGGGAGAAGAAGAACCAATCAAGAACTGATGGAATAAGCAGCCGAAAATAACAAACATAATAAGGGCACAAAAGATAAGATGGATGGGTCATGTGTATAGACTACCAGCAGAACGAGAGGTTAGACAAGTACTGACAGGTGGCCTTGAGAGAAAGCGAAGAAGAGGAAGACCCAGGACCAAATGGATAGAAGAACGGAACTTGACAGAATTAGGAATAAGAAATTATTGGAGACCAATAGCCGGGAATAGAAATGGATGGAAGATTTGTTTATAAGCCATAGGCCAACTAGGCCTGGAGAGCTGATGTTGTTGTATTATTAAGGAAAATAACAACAACCGGACGTATACGGACATTTTGAGGGCTGGCAACTATTGTTTGGCTCCTTGTTAAATCATCAACTTGAAAAATAATGCCATTAGTATCCAAGAAATAGCAAATGAAGTGGTTGCCTGTGAAATGTATTGTAAAAATTGGGTGGTACACAGTGTTGTTTAATTTGAGAGTTGGAAGAAGTACATCCGAAAGTGATATCGTTGAATTTTGTGGATGAAAAATCAACTCAAAATATAAAAGAGGCCCCGGTCCTAGTTCCAGAGTTACGTTTGTGTCTTGATTGTAGTGTCGACATGTTTTTTTGCAATTGCCGTCCGAAATTTGATTCATGAGCGTATCGCTTTGATTTGCTTTTAGACCTGTTATTGTGTGCATTCTAAATTCTTGTATCCTTGACTCGCAGTTACATTCATATCGTATGCTATGAGATCTAATGTCAGGAAGTAACGTATCAAACATTTCTGCAATATTCCAGTACATCGAAAAATAATGCTTTCCTCTTCCGTCGATCATTTCTTCAAATGGACGATTTGGTGGAGGAATGTAGTGACAAATGAAATTCATCCACTTTGTATATCGTTCTCTCTGGTTTTGAATAACTTCCAATTTGATAATCAGTGTAAAATATGGAATGAAATCTTTGAAAGCTTGACAATGTGCTCTGACTACTTGATACGTTTTGTATGAAGCAATCATCCCTTGAAGGAATGAGTTGAAAGTGCAAAGATAGCGAGCATCAAGGACATTGTCATTATATTCAACACAGTTTTCAATAGAATTTGGGAAGAGAATGATATTTAATGATGATGACGATGATGGTGGTGGTGGTGGAATCGTTTTCATTTTCTTAGCAGCTGAAACTGGAACTGTTGATAATGATGAAGAGAAAGTTGAAATAATTTCTTGAGGCGTTTTTCGTTTTGTTGTCTTCTTCATAAAACATAACATGACTGGATCGATAATTTTCATCTGATTTTTCACTCTATATTCGGATTGTGGTAAATATTTGAGATGTGTGTATGTTGACGCTTGTACAAAATATGATGAATAAATGTCGTTCGAGTGATCGATGAAGAAAACCAAGTCGAATTCCGTTCCATAGCATTTGATGACTCTTGCCACATCGTTCACGTGAATCTTTACACGTTTATCTGTTCGAATAATAACGAAGATAAATTGGGATGTCCCAATTATCGTAACTTTAAAGTCTTTCTTGCATTTAGGACATTGTTGATTTGCTGTTGCTTCTATTATTGCCTTTTCTATAGGACCATTTGTCATTCCCTTGATCGCTTTTGATGTTGCTATGATGACTGGGCTTTGCACAATTTGTCTTCCACATTTTTTCTGACAACTTCCATAGCTGGTGATTGATGTATATCGATCTAAGAATATGGTCACAAAGAAAGCCAAAGTTCCAAATGATTTGGCATCACATATGCCGTCACAACACGTGAATTGATGAAAGAACGATCGTTGAATCAGCTCACCATACATAGCATTTCTTTCTTTCTCTTCAACTTCATTAATAAGACGGTCAACTACATTATAGAATGGGCATAACTTCAAAGCGCTTAAATCATAACTACTGCTTAATTTTTTGTTTATGGCAATAAATGAATGAAGAAGTGAGTTGCATAAATCAACAGATACTATGGTCACATTCATTTTGTCAATATTAATTGTATTGGGAAATAGAGCATAGAGACGTGTGTTTTGCTTTTCTACATCTGCATCGCTTACATCAGAATCACTTGTTTTAATTCTCCTCTTCTTCTTCTTCTTTTGAATCTCATTTTTCTCGTCATCTGAATCGTCTGTTTCTGCTTTTTGCGAGACTTCCATTTTAGCTTCAGTCTTTGCATATTTGGTTTGATAGAAAATAGCAAAATGATCAGAGAAATATGAGGGGTATGTTCCAGCATGTCCAGTCGCAGATGTTGAGAAGACTGCGTCAATTTGAGTTTTACCATCAGTTGTTTTTGCATCACCGAGGTAGTTTTGCAGACTTTTCTCAAGTAATAGCTTTGAAAAGCTGTTTTCTTTAAGCATATCGAAGTTAAAGTCGCCAATTACAACAACATTCATATAAGATGCAAGTCCTGTCTCAATTAATTTGTCCACTTGATCCAAAAACAATCGATTTGGAGTTAGAGGTGATGATGAAGTGCTCGTCAATGACAAATGTTTTCACATCAATGTGCCATGGCATCCTTTCAATTGTTTGGCCTTCCGTGATTTGATTAGGTAAAAATTCGGAAATCTCTTCAAGATTTTTGGCTAATATCATCATTCCCTTTGTCCGTTGATAATTCGTTTTCTGTTGTAAATCGTTTTTTGTCGATGCATTCGGATAAATTATCGTAAAATCACTGTGTACATCTGTTGGATCAACTGAAGTTAAGCCAGCCTCTGCCAATATAATAACATCTGCCTTTGAATACCATCTCAATGCTTTGATGTCTTCTTTATGTGGATTAAACGAGTTTACATTATGATAGATGATTTTCTTTTCATCTGGATAAGTGAAATTATAATATGACAATTCTAGTGGTGCTTCTGTTCTCAATCTTCTGATTTCCTTGAAGACTTTATTGTTTCTGGCGACCGGTTTGTTGAATCGTCCCAAAATGTAAAGGCCATCAAGATCACATCTCGACATCGCCACATATTTTAATTCAGTTGTCAATTCTGTATTTGTATTTCGCAGATCAAGACACACGCTTTTAACTGTATGACCTTGCATTTTATGAATTGTACTGGCTTCGGCAGGTGAAACTGGAAATTGATTTCTGAATGCCTTATGAACAACAGCAGTAGGTTTTGCTTTGTGTGACGTCATTTCTGCGATGAATCGTTTGATTGGAACACGATCTGAACTAATTGGATTGTCTAGCTTTACGTCCTTATCAGCAACATATGAATCTTTTGCCTTTTTACCAACTTTTGGATTGTTGAAGTTGATCCATAAAACTTGTGGATTTCCTGATTGATCCATAGTGATGTCATCAAGTATTCCAAGAGCTCCATTCACTAGTCCATCGCTGTCATCAATGTTGACAACGATTCGATATCGTATTCCAATTTTTATTCGCAATAAATACTCCATTGCTGTATCTGCTATTTTTTGTTGCCCATCAATCATGTAACTCAATAGAAGTAGAGTCTTTGTTTCTTTGCTGAGTTCCTTTTGATCGATGACATCGTGAGCATGTACTTCATATACTGTATTTTGCACCTCATCGATTCTTTTCTTATTATAAGCATTAACTTCTTCATTTGTACTATATAAACGAATTGCCTCTTTTGGAACTTTATTTTCATTATCTCTGATTCTTGAATTAATCAACTCCATATCTTTTTTAGTCATCCTTGTGTTAGCACAGTTGTTTAGGGCAATTTGAAATTCTCTATTTTTTTGTCTAACTACTTCAGTCAACTCGTACAGTCGAAATTCTCTCCATTAAACCATTTCTAATACATAGCCTTGTGGGTCGTTATTTTTCATCAATTCTTTTGATGGTAGAAAGATGGCGGAAGCTGCAACTGGAGGCAATTGACGGAGATCTCCAACAAATATGGCTGTTCTTCCTCCATAAGACTGTCGTCTATCGTTGAAAATTTCACGGTATCTTCGGTCGATGCTCTTTCTTATTGTAGACGACACCATAGAACATTCGTCAATGATGATTGCTTTCACGTCACGCAAAGTCATTCGAACTGTATGCAGTGTATCACGTCCCAATGCTTCGTAGCTTCTTTTTGGATGTAAAACGAAAGCACTGTGACATGTGTTGCCTCCGATTAGAAATGCTGCACTGCCAGTTGGAGCTACTAATAGATCTTTCAATGATGTCTTATCTTCTGCCCTTTGATTGTAGTAATAGGTCATGATTTGATATATTAAATTGATTGTCCAAGATTTGCCAGTTCCTTAAAAAATAAAAATGTAACGTATAAATATTATTCAAATTACGTCTGATTAAAATTCATAGTACCTGCATCACCCAGTAAAAGGATCTTTTCGCCAGTCGCATTTTCATCCTGAGCTTTGATTTTGTTGATGAGATGCATAACAAATTCTTGTTGCTTCTCGTTAGCTGATCTTATGCTAGCTAACATTTTTTGTGTGTCTTCTGAGGCTGGAGTAGTGATTTTGAATCTAAGAGAATCTTTTTTTGAATCTTTTCTCATTTTCTTTGTGCCATCATTCATCTCATCATTTAAATCAACTTTTTGACTTTCCGAAATATCCTCATCTTGAAATTGTTTCTTTTCTTCGTCAAATTCATTCTCAAAGAATTCATCGAGATCCTTCTTTATATTTTCGATTTCACTAGCACTGAATTTATTGTATTGTTGTTCAATCTCGTTTATTATCTCTTGATTTTTACTGTTATTTAGAATATTACTGACGTTTTCTCTGTCCAATAATTCCTTTTTTTCATCACGCCAAGGCCAATATAACATAACACGTTCTCTCTTGTAATTAACTTCATCTTTTTGTTCCTTGTAGTTAAAGTATCGGATAACGTGTGGAATTCTTCGCCTCAGATATGTACCATCTTTATCATAATTCACGGTGGGTTCATTATTTTCATCATCAAAGCTGCTGCTGTTACTTGCTATTGTGCTCGAGCTTTCAGTTCGTTTGATTTTATTACTTTTATCTCTTCGATACCATGCAGCAAACTCTGCTAGGCGCACCTTATATGGCTCAGTTGGACGTGTAGCGTATCTTGTAATCAAATCAATTTCACAAATATTCTCGTCGTCATCGTCCATTTGTTTGATTTTTGCCGCGCTTTTGCGCATAACGATTCGTTTTTCAGGTGAATTTGTGTTAATAAACACTTCTCCATGGCTGAAGTATGTAATCGGATGACCCAATATTTCATATCAACTGCTTGTTGAGCCGATACAAAATGAGAATTTACGAATGCTGATGCGATTTGTTTTAATGCTTCTGGAACTGCTTTCTTGCCTTCCACACTCTCCTTTACAGCCTTTTCTATGATTTCAGACATACCCTCTTCTTTCTTCATGCAATATTTGAAAACATATGTTATGGCTTCGTATATATTAGCGATGAATTGGATGCCATGATTGCTTTCTATCACATTAAAAAGTGTCGGATTGTAGGTATTAATCATAATAGCATTAATTTCGCATTTGTAGATTACTTTGACATCAGTGAATGAGCATCGAATTGCATCATAATATTCATCTTCGGTTAATTCAAGCTCCTTGAGGAATTCCTCAAATGAAACAGTTGATTTATCCTTTTTCTTTCTGTATTCATCGAGTCGATCTCTGATTGTAGTTAAATTTTCTTTCATTTTGCTTGTCTGCTCGTCTTTCGGGATGGCGTGCATTATTTTTGTTTCCTTCATCGGGAATTTCGGAAAATTGAATCGACATTTGTTGAAACTGTATTTGTGGCAAGTTTTGTTATGCACATGGTAATGAAAATTTGCATTTGGATGGCCTTCATTGTTCACAGTTGAAATATATTTGTCAATGAAATCAGTAACCATACGTTCATTTTCGATTTTCGCGTCGCCCTTTAAATTTCTGTCGAGCTTCGGCGCGTCAGTACCAAACAATACCATGTATATGAGGAGAGCCGCGCAATTAATATTCCATGCGACGGAAGTGTGCATAAACAAAGTTCTCTCGAAATAAACCCGCATTTTTCTTATTGCAAAAATAAGATGCAAGATTGAAGCATCTATGGTTAAAAGTTTGACTGCAACTGACTGGGTCGTCGGAAATTCATTTATTTTTAACGTCAGTAGGTAAATTAACAGGTTCTTCTAGTGTAATCTCTAATCCATGTTTATTATTATACATTTGTTTAATTAGCTCAGGAGCATATGTTTCTGCGCTCGCGACTGTGTAAAAGAAAGTTGGAACCCCAAACTGGCGAAGCATTGCCATTGCATGTAAGGACTTTCTCTTTAAATAAGCTGGACTTGTCCTTAGTGTCCTCAAAAATGTGTAAGCGAGATTTTCATTTATGAGCTTTTGAACTGGCTTTCCGTCTCTTACATCTTTGGCTGTTATTTTCGAGTCTTTTAAATTTTTTCTGAGAGCAGTTTTTATTGCATTTTTCAAATCAATCTTAACTTTCTCTTTAGCTTTGAAAAAAATATTTCAAGGTCTGCAGCAATATCTTTTGTAATGGCGTACTTCATATCTTGCCCTTTTCAAAAAACTGATTTTTTTCATATCATAATTGAGCAGATTTCCGTGATAACTCTTAACGAAGGAGCATTCTTCATAATTCTCAATACAATACGAAGCCAGTGGTAATTTATTTTGACCAGGTGCAATTCGAAAAACTTTATCTTTATTACTTTCATCAGTCTCCAAGATTTTCATAATATCTTCAACTTCTAAAGGCTGACGTAAAAATAATTCACTGCATTGTGGCTCATCTTCATTATTACTATCTTCTTTAATTTTTTTCTCTTCGTCTTTAGCTTCCTGCTCCTCTATTGAAAAATAGTTCATTAAATCTTGAATCGCATTTTCAATTTCTTGCTCTTCATTGTAGTTGTCATTATCAGTATCACTTAATCTGCCTCCTCCTCTAGTCTCGCTTTTTCCCCTTTCATCCGAGATCTCATTTTTTGATATAGATTTCTTGATATATACGAGAATTACCGGTGAAATTTCAGTTGTGTCCTCTATGAAACGAGCATTTTTTGGTGAATCATTAATTTTTATACACTGACTGTTTTCAGTTTTGACAATGGCAGTGTAATAATTAAACTCGTAGTTCATTGAACACACCAACTCGAATTCCTCTTCTCTAATTATCAAGTTTTGAGGTATATCGCAGATTTTAATTTTCACGTTTAGTGGCTGATTCACGTTAATCAAGATGACGTCGTTGAGAATCACTCTGCAATTCTGCTTGTCTTCAATTTATAATGACGTTGCTTACACGGTACGTCGATGGCGTCATTCAAAGATTGATTAACTTTTCGTTCTAAATTATTTCCAAGACTGGCTTTCTTATCGCCAACTATGATGCATCCAGTAATCTCATTTTGAAATTGTAAACTGTGGCACATTTCAGAAGGGCAATAAGCATTAATGGTAACACTGCGATGTGAATTGAACAGTTGAGATGTTCTCATTGCCAAGTCATCATTCATCACTCGATTTTCTAGCGATCTAAATTGCTCCAAGTTGTTGTAAAGATGTTCAATCCATAGTCGACCACGTTGTTGATCATCACTTGCATCAATAATTCTTTTGAAGTTCGCAAACAAGTTAATACGCTGGTTTTTGTTAATGAAACTTCTAAAGTCCGGATTCACTTTATAACTTCCAATAATTGCATGAATGACTGAGTTATATGGACAGAGCTGAGTAAATGTAATAATATGTTGTTTATTCATCATCATTTGCAGTGAATTGCTGAAAATTGCAAACTCACTCAAATTGTCAATTGGAGTCATGTCCTTTCAGGGCTCTTCTTCTTCTTCTTTAAGTCTTCTTGTTGCTGTTGATTTCTTTTTTTTATAACTGGTGGTGGTTCTTTCTTCTCTTCATTATCATTTTCACTCTTTTTTATGAAGTCAAGCTGTGTTGCCAAAATGTCAGGATCATAAGCAGCCAACAATTCTTCATCGATTTTGATATTAAATTTCTTGTAAAGATCTGTATTGCGGAGATATCGAAAAGCGCGTAAAACATTGCTTACAGAAACATCGTCTTCCATGTAGGTTGATTTGTGGCTCACATGTCTCGCTAATTCGACGAAAACGTTATCTAACTCATTAAATTTTCGCGGTAGAATATCAGTGAAAATATTGGTATCAGGTTCAATTAGAACTACTGAACCCTTAGCTCCCAATTGTGGATATTTTTCGTACTTAATTGTCTCAACGACCTGGATGAAGGCCATAATTGGAGATATCAAAATTTCTTCGAGATCTGTCAAACAGCTTATCTCCTCTGGAATCTCCTCTGGTAATTTGAGACCACAAAGCGGGTTGATCGTTCGAATTTTTCCTTTTTTAAGAGGAGTCAAACAAGTGGAGCAAATGTGCTCAGATTTGCAGGCGACTATGTTTTCCAGAAAATCCTCATATTTTTTTAAAACCTTGATATCACATTCTGGATTGTCGTCCAAACGCCTCTGAGCGGCAGTCTGATAAGCATTGAATAATTCTTTTGGTTTAAATTTGGTCACCTTTTTGGAGTAGACTAGGCCTTCGCAACACACGCAGATTTTGTCTGGAACTCGTCTGTAAAGATTGATGAAATCTTTGAGCCCTTTAAATGCTTTCACATCTTCTTCATCGTAACTCCCATTTTTGTTCCGAATTTTATCATTTAGCTCTGCCATAAAACTCACGCGATGTGCATAGAATGCATTCAGTTTAGCCTTCCCCTTTTCTGCATTTTGCTTCTGTTTCGCTTCCTTGTCTTGTTTTTTTTTCTGCCGATTTTCTTCCATTCACTTCTTTTGTTTCTTCAATTCGTCTTCACAATTTTTAACGAGTTTACGCTTTGCTCTCTTTTGGGAAATGTTTTTGATTTTGAACTCTTCATCTTGGCGATATTCATATTTTTTCTGCTTCTTTTGAACAGTTTCCTTCGCTTTGAACGATTCGTCTTTCCTTAAATTGGTAATTCTATCAACGTTTTTCTCTTGTTCGTTTTTCTGGCGTTCAGGATTTAATCGTACAGCTTGCATTCGTTTAGCAGCGTTTTCCTCCCTGAACGATTTGTCTTTTCTTAGGATGGTAATTCTTTCGAGGTTTTTTTCTTTTTCTCTTTGAACGTATGATTCATCCTGTTGACGCCTTGATGCCATAGCAGCTGCATTCTTATTCTTTCTGGCGCTGTATGCTTGCTTTTTAACTCGCATTATGAACGTTCAAATATGTAACTTTTCCTATATTTTAAAACCTTTGGTGAATTTTAAATAGAGAGAGCGTGTGGCCGACTGGTAAAGTACTTGCGTAGCAGTCGGCAGGTAGTGGGTTCGAGCCCCACACCCGGACATAGGTAAACACGCATTTTTTTGTGCGAATGAAACATTCTAGTTTTTCTCCAACTACTCATAAATTCGATAATATGACTTCTTATTTAGAATCAAACATTGTAGGCAACATTGTAGAACACTCATGGCGCAAATAAACAATCACCATACGGGGAAAATAAACAACAACGACGTCGATTGCCGAATACTGACGAAGCGTTTGTTTTTTATTTAAAATTTACAATGTAAAACTCTATCTTCTGTCCATTTTTGTACTAGTGCAAATATTAATTGAAAGGTGTACAGTTGATAAGATAATTTTTGAACATTCCGAAATGACTTACTTTTTATACAAAATTATTCGATAATATGGCGTCTTATTCGTGTGGTTGGAGAAAACAAAATATTTCTGAATATAGTAGTAAAAATTTAGATGTATCAGCATTTTTTGATAGCAATGAACAAGATATTCAAAAGCGGGAAATTTAGCTTCAGTATTAAATATTTACAACCGTCAACCGGGGCTAAGTGGATCAAAAATATCGGTTTTTTCAAATTAGTTCCAAAACTATTCGGAATTTTTGTCGGAAACTCGGAATGTAGGTTTCTTGGTTATTCAGCTATGCAGTGATCCACTTGCTCACATTCTAACTCTTTCAATGACCTATTTTTTATATTTATATAGTGATCCATTTTACCCATAATTCTGGGTAAAGTGGATCACCCATTTAAAATGATACAAATTTCACTTTAAAGATATGCTGGGTAAAGTGGATCAAACGTAAATAAAAATAAAAAATTTCGTAAGGAAAAAAATCAATGGAAAACTTCAAAAATAACTTCTTTATTCTCACAGTCTCTGTCTATACAGTCAAAATATGTATTAATCAACAAAACATTAAATTCTGTACCTACCTACTTATAAAATATACCTAGGCATAACGAAAAATTAATGAAAAATACTAACAAAGAACTCCAAAAAAATAGGTAAAAAACACTCTATTCTAAGATTTCTGTTTCGTTGTTCCTCAGGTGAAAGACGTAGCGACCTCTTCCGGAATGTTTAATTGTGATTTTCCCCACTATTTTCCCGCGCAATATGGAAACAATATATATATTCTCAGGATAAATGAAGATAAATTCTTTGGTACAGCTCTTCTTTTGCAAAATGCTAACAGTAAATTCTTCTTCACCCACCTCCACAATCTTTCCAATGAAGTGACGGTATCGTTTGTTAGTCTCAAACTTTGCAATAACAAATTCGTCCTTTTCAAAGGTTTCTGGAACTGGGTCTGGTTCTGTTATGGTCTTAGATCATTCACCAATTTCGTACATGCTGTTCATATCTTCTGCGGCATTTCTTATAATACCAGTCTCTAGATCCGCATCTTCCTCAACCTCGCCGAGATCAGCATCGATATCGCGATCATTTATATTACTGGCACTACTGATGCTGGGATTTCTCATCATCTTAGTTGTTTTTTTCTTAACCTACTTTCCCTTTAGGTCCTTTTACAGCTAGGTCGGAGACACCAATGCTATTCCCAGCAGGTATAGACATCTTCTTGTCCATTTTTGGTGTTGGGGCGGAGCCCGTCTTCAGTTGGTCCAGACGGTTTACGATTACATCTGTCCAGGAATTCCGTGCTTCTTGAATCCCATTCCTTGTTTTAATCTTTGATAAAACTGCTTCTGGCTCAAAAGGCACAATTCCACAGGCTTTGAACCCAGCTTGAGCATTTGCACTCGAGTATTGCCCGAGTCTCAAAACAGCGTCTTTAAGTTTGGCGGGAAAAGTTTTCTTGGATAAAACCCCAGGATTCTTCAATTTCCCCTCCTCCATAACTTCTCTCCATTTACGTTTGAGCGGTGCAAAATAAGCTACGTCCAATGGCTGTTGCATGTGAGTTGAATTTGGTGGCAATATGACGAAACGGATGTCGTTATTCCCGCATGTCTGGAGAACGTTTACCGTGATATGACTGCCCAAATTATCACCGATTAAGACTTTTTTGCCATCGAACTTCTTAAAATAGGGTATCATTATGGAAAAGAACCAATCTTCTAAGACATCAGAATCGAGCCAGCCACTTAAAGTTCTATTGTACCTTGAATCATCCAAGCCACCTTCTTTCAAGCCCTCATACATGTGTTTTGCCTTATAGACAACATAAGGCGGTAAACGGTCACCGGTTGCGTATATCGCAAACATGACGGATGTACTAGTCTTACTAGAATCAATGGTTCTGTGAGTGTGCTTAGCATCTTTGCCTGCGACAACTTTAACGACACCAGGATCATCTTTGAAGTTCGTTTCATCATAGTTTACCATGTTCGTTGGTGGAACACCGTTCAAAACTTCTTCGGAATTGTGAAAATAGTTTTTGATAGCTTCATACGGAACCCTTTTATAATTTTCTACCAATCCTTTTGTGTCTTGAAATGAAACTCGCAAACCAGTCGTGACCAGGTAAGTTTGGTATTTAACCCCTGTTTTGCGATAAATTGTAGGACAATACGGCGAACTTGTATCGGTTTCAAATGAAATATTCATTCCGCGCATAATGTTAAGGCCTCTTCTAAATCATTTTCATTGGAATCATTAAGAACAGGTTGCCTTCCGTATTTCTGAGGATGCTTCTCATTCACATGGCTGTGTAATGTAGTATAGGGCACCCTATAAGTCTCGCATGCACGACGTATTGACATTTCATCTAACAGCGCGAACAGCATTCTCCAAATATACGGGGTCGTAGTTCCTTTTGCCGTAGGTATTTGCCTAGTTTCTTTTGATATTTACGCACCACCTGGAACAAATTTGTAAAACAAAAACGTTCAGTCTCTACTTTGAAAACTTTCCCCATATGAAAGGCCACTGGGAATTCCACAATTTTAATAAAATGCAACAACCATGTAATAATAAAGAGGATTAGAGGACTAAAAACAATTTTTTTGATGAGATCTACTTTGCCCCAAAAGGTGACATCAGTTCATTCAAAAAAATCCCACAGGGACTCCCCTTTAAAACACAAAGGGCTTTCCCGTTCATTAGAGTCAGATGTTAGGTTATGAATATGCGAGGGTCAAATACACATAAATATTAACAGATCGTCTGTGCAAATAAACGGATTTCGGGGTTTCGGTAAATCTACATTTCGGAATTTTAGAATGTATAGTGTTTTATGCAAACTTACCTTTATTTATGAAAAATAACACATGTGAGCACAACCACCATTGTGTGTTAGACTGACTTGCGCTGGCAAAAGTCGCAAACACGTTACAGGTTCGCGATTGCGCATTTTAATGTCACGGCAGGAAGTTGTGAACCACTTTGCCCCAGCAGATACATTTAGCCCCAGTTGACGGAATCTTAAGAATATATTTACCGAATGCTATCCACTCCAGGCCTTAATCTTCTAGGAAAATACCACATTAAACCAATACCTAACTAACGAGTAGGGGTCTCTGGTTTTCAATCCAAAATATGTGCCTGGTCTGTAGCTGCCCCAAAAACGTTCTGGTATATCAAGTCCGCTTTTCACAACCATCTACCTACAGAAAAAAATGTTGATTTGTACTCGAAACAAGCAGATTCGAGTACCTTTTTGTCATCATAAGGTGTGTTGACTCTAGTTTCAAGATAGCCCATGTATCCCACACCTACAGCGATGGCAAAACAAGTAAAACCTATAAAGTGCTTCCAGTAGGACAAAATGCCAGTGATTTTGAAGGGTATAGCTACAAATACAACATTAATATATTACATACGGTTATGTGCCAAGATATGTAACATCCCTTTTTCGTGCCATCTTCTTCTGTAATACAGCACACGAATATACTCTAGCCTTGTTGCTATTGCGAGTACAGCACTCTAGATATAGAACACAACATGTTTCTTTTTGTTTTTCAAAAACGTCTGTTTTTGATTATTGTACCTGGTTATGAATGACACATGAAATGTCAAACTCAGACATTTATTGTGGATTTGGATTTGTAGATAATACGCATTTATTTTTACTGTACACATCTAAATTACATACTTCATTTCATTCTTGACATGCATTGCCTACCACAGGTAGCGTAAGTAGTATTAAAAACGCATTAGAAATTCTAACATGCATAGCCTTTACCAAAAGATGAAAACTAGTTGGAACCAATTGGTTACAATGTATTTGTTAGAAATTGAAAATACATGATTCCTTAGTGCCAGTTTGACATTTCTATCATGACATATAACATCTTGACAATTTAAATTTTGGTGCTTTTGCTTCAGGGTTGGCAGTGCAATTGGAACAATTGGCCAACTCAAAGTGCACGGCAGATTTTTAGCTTGTAATACGATATTCTAATCATAGACGTCGAGTTTTGACGTTTACGTTTGTCATCAACTGTCATAGAACTGAAAACTCGAAAAATTCCCAGACATTTGTCAGAAGCAGAGAAAATGCGAGCTATTACAAAACTGGAAGAGAACTGGTGGCTGAGTCGAGAAGGGAAAAGTTTTTTTAACACCAGAGAACAAAGAACGAAGAGTACAGTTTGCAATCGACTATTTGAATGAGATGGACGACTTTTGGAACGACTGTTTTCTCAGATGAAAAGGTATTTCAATCATTTACCAATTCACGATTAAGGGTGTATAGACCACAAAATTCAAGATTTGAGGAGCAATATTATAGTCCATTTACTTGACATCTGCGCTGTCAAACTGACATTATGTTGGCACCACTGCTATTTTTCACATTTTAACAATTAAATTACTGTACAGTCTAATAAAAAACACATTATTTTTGAGGTATAGTCAAGACATTTTTTTTACATTTGACACTGACAGTGCAGATGTCAAGTAAATGGACTATATGTTCAACCCTTAAGGAGTAGTGGACGATTCTCAGTAAATCGATGGGGATGGATCAATGCTCACGGATCTGGGGCATGCTATAGAATTATTGGTCGACTGAATGCTGAAAATTATCGCAACATTTTGCAAAATCTGATGCTGCCATCTGTAAGAGTGGTCTTTCCTAATCAATTTACTTTTCAACAGGCAAGATATTATCTAATTAATTAATTTTGTTTATGTTAACGTAATTGATAACATTATTTTCACAGGATAACTGTCCTGTGCATACAGCAGGGATTGTTCGTTGAAGGTTTGATGAAAATAATATCAATTTATTACCATGACCTGCAAGAAGTCCGGACTTGAACCCAATCGAAAATATTTGGGGGTATTTAACTAAAAAAAATTATACTAGGAATTTTGCACCAAACAACGCAGATGAATTATGGGAAAGAATAATAAATGCTTGGAAGGAACTGAGAGGATACAACATGGAAACATTGGTCAACTCTATGCGAAACAAACTGCAAAGCGTAATAGCAATTGAATACTGATACATATTTATTAAACACATATTATATAGTTTGTTTACTTGTGAAACTTTGCTAAAATACAAACATTAAAAAAGTAATACCTATTCTTATAATCACAAGCAACGCCACTGAAGAAACCCTCATTTAATAAGCCAAAAAATCGCAAAAATAACCATAGTAACAAAAACCGTGCAGTTTGAGCTGTCCGTAACTGTACATACCAAGTACTAGTGACTATTCAACTCACTTGTCATCTATCAAAAATTGTCCAATAAAAATACAAGATTTGATGTCTTTGAGCCAATAAAAATGAACTATATTGACAGTTTTCACTAGTGAAAATAATCGACAATTTTCACTAGTGGTAGAGTGAATATTTTAAACAAATGTGATTTTTATTGAAAAAAGCCAATACTTTAGTGTTCTGTTACTATAGAAATTGCGTAGTTTGGTGCTAGATTTACTGAAAACTAATTTGAAAAAGTAGTTTGGTTCATTGAATAGTCCCTCGAATGCCATTCTTAGTCAAAGTTAAGTAGAATATTTTTGCGGTGGTATCACTACTCATGTCCATTGCGCTTAGGATTAGGACTTGTGCTCGCGCACTCGTCCTAATCGAACCTAAGCGCAATGGACATTCGTGGTACCACAGCAAAAATATTCGACATAACTTTAACTACTCATGGTATTATAAGTGAAAATTCATGAACTGCGAACACGAGTAAATCAAGGCGAATTTAGGATTGCCTAAAAAGCCGCCAAGATCGATGGACAGTCGATCTAAGGTACTCTGATATTAATCCACGGGTCGTCTGCATTGATTGTTTACCTGTTCAACTCAGACGAGGCATCCACGCCTAGTGTAATTTTTGTTAATTATTATATCACAGATAGAATGTATGAGGTACTATGTTATTCTATGATTAATTCAGGTGATAAATTCAGAGTTGAAAAACAGAATTTTTAGAAGTTAACAGTAAAGTAAAAGAAGGTAGTTCACAAAGTAAAACGCATTCTGAAGAAAGAAATAATTTCTTTCGAACAAATTAACTCATAGTAAAAAAAAAAGATATAAACAAAAATAAAACTATTTTATCTACTCCAGTGTTATAAGTAACTTATTACGTCACTCATTTGACACTATTTCAGTTAGGTAATGAAGCTCATTACACCACTCAGTTATGTAATGGTTTCATTACGCAACTGAGTTGTGTAATGACTTCATTACCTAACTGAAATAGTGTCAAATGAATGACATAATGACATTTGCCTACGAAAATATTTTTGAAAATGACAGATCTGACATTTCTCTTAATGCACTTTTCTCAATTTTAGGCAGTCGTAGATAAAATTTTGTACAATACATGTGTGATAATTCATCATTAATATACTTGTGTGCTTACATAACTCGTGCTACGCACTCGTTTGTAACTTACACACACGTATATTAATGATGCTGTTATCCCACTTGTATAGTAAATAACTATTATCTTACAGTAGCAGCTATTACCATACATTATACAACTGTTTTCAGTGACTAAAATGAAGTTTTTGCACTCATGATTTCAAAATTCATATTTCACGGTCATTCCCGATGCGCCGAAAATAACTTTTTTCGACGACTGACATCGAAAGTAGATTTTTCTCACTGTCATTTGACAACAGAAAGTTGACATTTGCCGCTGAGCGTGCGTTTTCATCATTTTGCCGCTCGCCGAGCGTTTTGGGTTTCCGCGTGAACAAAATAGGTAGCCGCGTCCGAATGTTTCCTTGACAATGCCCGTCATTTGTCGAAATAATCGCGTCGCATGTCTAATAGACTGCGCGAGTAATGTTAACTTGATTGTCAATTAATTTTTGCGATAAAGTAAAATTTGATATTTTCCTTTAATAATATGCTCAGTCGTCGAAAAAATAGTATGTATGTTTCGAGCTAAAAGTGCTCTTGCCGCTTTTGCATGATTGCTGGTTTCGACTTCGTCTCAACCAGCAATATAATCTACTAATTTTCGACGACTGACATCGAAAGTAGATTTTTCTCACTGTCATTTGACAACAGAAAGTTGACATTTACCGCTGAGCGTGCGTTTTCATCTTTTTGCCGCTCGCCGAGCGTTTTGGGTTTCCGCGTGAACAAACTAGGTGGCCACGTCCGAATGTTTCCTTGACAACGCCCGTCATTTGTGGAAATAATCGCGTCACATGTCATATAGACTGCGCGAGTTATGTTAACTTGATTGTCAATTAATTTTTGCGATAAAACAAAATTTGATATTTGCCTTTAATAATATGCTCAGTCGTCGAAAAAATAGTATGTAGGTTTCGAGCTAAAAGTGCGCTTGCCGCTTTTGCATGATTGCTGGTTTCGACTTCGTCTCAACCAGCAATATTCATGCGCAAGCGGCAAGAATGCACTTTCAGCTCTTAACATACAATATACTATTTAAAATATGAGCTTGACTATTCAACTCACCCGATAAAAAGTGACAAATGAAAATCCAGAATTTGACGTTTCTTGACCAATTAAAAAAATATCAGCGGTCGAGGTTTTAGTGTTGTATGAAAAAGGTCAGAAAGTACCATATCTTTGGCTTTTGCCTTCGACCATACCTCAAAAGTTGATGTTGCCTTCATTTTCGAACGCCCTATCGTATGAAAAAGATCCAAGATTTCAGGAAGGTTCCTGGCTACCGGAATCGTGTACACATACGAACATACATCCCCCGCACAGCACGTTTAGGCAGCCCCCAATACGAGGGAGGGGTCTAGTGGACTGGGGTCTTCACCAAAAGGTCCGCACAGCCGAGACGGAGATTTGGTATAGCGGGTTCATTAGTCGGTTGGCACGAATTTTAGAGATATTTGACTCAGAGTGGTTTTCGATATGAGGGAATTTCAATGCTTCGTACACTTCGTGTCGAAGTAAAATGTACTGGATGATAGGAAAACAATCACAATTGACGCTAGAGAACAAAGTACTACTATACAAGGCTATTTTCAAACCCGTATGGGCTTATGGCATTCAATTATGGGGAACTGCTAGCCACAGCAACATAGAAATCATCCAACGCTTTCAAAACAAACTCCTCCATGTATTAGTGAATGCACCGTGGTATGTTCCTAACACCCGAATACATAGTGACTTATGTGTATCCACAGTTAAAGAAGAAATTAAAAAATACAGACCGAGTGGAAGTTCACCAAAATGTGCTTGTTGATAAACTTATGGACAGAACAGACGAAATTAGACATTTAAAACGATTCAAATCTTCGAACTTGGTATGATTATAAGTCATAAGTAGTAAGCTCAAATAATAAGGAGAACATTCATAGGAATGTGTTCCTCATGTCAATGTATATGTATTACATTTATATCTAACGAAGCACTTATTGTCCTATCTTTGGACAGATTGTACGGCTATATTTTTAAACATTAAAAAAAAAAAGAAAGCAACTTATTTGCAGCTTCCTGTGCTGTCGCCCTCAACTCGGAGGGTGTACAATTAATCTCTTCCATCACAAAAACTAAGCAAAAAATGCCAGATACTGCTTCAAATTCAAATTTTGTTAGACAAATGTCATTGCTTCATTTGTCGCCAACCGAATTTGTCAAAAATCCTTATTTCAAAATATATTTTTAAAATGTATGTACAATCCAAAGTAGAAAAAAAAATATATTACACTCTTTTCATAAGACGACTTGTAGTACTCATTCCATTTGACCACTCCTCGCTACGCTCGTCGTGGTCAAAACTCATTCGTGCCACAATAATCGCCTTATGAAATATGTGTAATAATGTATTATTATCTACGATTATTACATAATATAACCATTATTGATCTGAAAGCTCTACTCTAAATTGTCATTTTATTCATCCATAAATTAAAGAGAGCTTCTTATTGGTTCTCAGCGATGGGTAAAATTGACAAAATCTTTTTTCTACGATCACCACTAAAAGTAGGCCTTTTAGCGCTAACTTTTTTCACTAAAAGTGACGTTTTATAATTTAGCGTCTTTAAAGAGATCAGCTGTTTACTTTTAGCACATGTGTTATAAAGTGAAGTGAGGTAAAGTGTTTTTTAAATAATTAAAGCGTTATGTAATGAATAAAGTCAGATGTGTAGTAAAGTCTACATATTACCCTTTTTTGTGACGTCAGAAATAACAAAACATAGCGTTTAAAACGTATGTCTTATATTGCATTGGAATTCATTAGATCGCAGGTAGTAGATTTCAGAAAGAATTTGACATATACCTAACCTTTAATGTAAGGGATGCTCTAAATAACATATTATTCAAACCAAGACATTCTTGACCTATGTAATCCGACGTTTTTCCTCTTCGAAGAAGTCCCTAACGCTTAAAATAAGATTTTAGACTTGCTCCCTTGCTTGTTATTGCGCGTTATTTTACTGTCATTTTGGACAAATGTCACACTGGCAGTATTATAAAGCCATACTTAAAGCGGACCTGACCAAAAACTGCAGATTTTTTGTTTCGTCCAGTTCCTTATAGTTAAATAAAGATAGAAAATTGTTACGTCACAGCAAAAGGGTAATGTGTAGACCTTATTAATAATTACCTTTGATAACTGACTTTGACAATACTGGCTCCACAAACATTCCCCTGCTCGTCAAGGCCATCTTTTTATTATGACATAAATTGTAACTGTCATAAATGCAAACCTTTGTTAAATCGACATTTATGGATTAATAACAGTAAATTTAAGGTCGTAGAAAAAATATTGTATGCAAACTCGTGCTAAAAGTGTTATTGCACTCGACATGTTATGAAACTCAGCCTTCGGTTTCGTTTCATAATTTTCATGTCTCGTGCATAAACATCAACTTTTAGCACTTTGTCAGGTCATTTTGGCAGCTTACAGCAATATAATTAATTATTTAAGCCTTCAGAATAGCCTGTCCGTACTTTAAACCCGTCTTTAGCTATTTAACTTTTCATCGCTTATGTTAGCATTAATGAATCCGAACACCCCTGTATGCGTAGAGTTGGCAACATTTTGGGCCACCCTTTGAACGCCGACCCTTGCACGTGGTTGTCCGGGTTTAGTTCCGCAACGCTGGTTTTAGGCGTGTTAAAAATTCCGCCTGTGGGAGCAACTGAGAGGGCCTCTAGTCTTTCGTTCCAACATTATTTTGTTTTACCCGGCGAGCGATTCCGCCTTGTGATTGGCTATTGGGTGCGCTTGATGACGCGTCTTTTGGCGCACGCTTCCCTGCAGTCAGTTCAGCGTCTATTGAGTCAATTCAGTTTGGGCCGCGACAGAGTACAGTTGTATAGCGTTACGTTGTCAGCCCCGAAGGGGGCGGGCGCGTTTTGTTTTGGTGCGAGAAGTTATGTTGGTTTTGTCATATAACAGTCTGACCTTACTAATTGTTGCTTATTAAGTATTATTTTTCTTAGAATTTCACTGGCAACTGCTTATTCTTTTCTGGCTTAATTAATTACCACGTTTAATGTTCTAATGAGACTTTTTGCAACAGGTAGCAGATGCCAGGGTTCAATTTACTCTCTCAAGTATATAATCAAGCAGACATCATATAGAGGTTTATTTTATATACCTATATACAGTTTAAAATAGTAACTAAAATATTTCATGTATTTTCAAATAAAAGATCTTGATTTCAATACACTGACGGGCTTCTGGGCGCTTACGGGGTTAGGCAACTCGTTTTACCCCTCCACTCGTACTAGTTCGGCCGGTTAAGCCTTCAGAACAGCCTGTCCGTACTTTAAACCCGCCTGTCCGTACTTTAAACCTGTCTTTATTTATTTAACTTTTCATCGCTTATGTTAGCATTGATGAATCCGAACACCACTGTATGCGTAAAGTAACGAGGATTTTTAATCGCTGGCAGCGATTCCTTACATTTCACATCGTCTCTTGCCGTTTAATTCTGTTTAAGTAATATTATTGACATTCTTGTAAAATTAATGTTACACTGCACATTTGACCACCTCATATTGCACAAATGTTCGCGATCGTGGGTATACAGCGCTCTGCAAAGCATCTCCGAATTTCACATATTATATGCCCAGTCCGTATAAAATGACGTTTATGTCACAATTTAGCAGGGTGACGTTTGTCTTACAATTTAGCAGGCCGTGCACAGAACAATACCTAAGGGCGTGGCTGGTTGTTGTAGAGACGACTCTTAATGGCTGCCTTTTTAAAATTGACCACACTGTCCTTATATAGCCACTGTAGTTCGTAGTAGAGTCCCTGTATATAGAAGAGTTAGGACATGTAGGGTGACTTGTTTTGGATCCACAAACCATGGAGTACCAGATTTTTGCCAATTTTAAACTTTATGCATACTTCTTTAAACTAAAACAGATGAAATATATCTTTGCTCCATTACATGGTCCTTGATTTGTGGATCCAATGGCTCAACTCTTAGTACATTTAGGAACTCTAGTTCGTAGTACAGTGGCTATATACAAGACATGGTGGCCATTGAGATGTCTTCGCCGCTATTGGTCGACGCGAATTTCCGCCATTAATAGGCAAAATATTTAGTTACTTGTAAGTTGTTCTCAAAGAGGTTGGTAGAACCTGTTCATTTGGTTATGGAAAAAAATAAAACTTTCAAATCTGACAATTGTAAATTGCCAGTGTCAAATAATTCATTAGCGTCGCAAGCGGGTGAAGTTTTATCATCTATTGCCCTAAAAAACTAATATTCTGCATAGTATTTAAATGTGATAATGTAGAAGATGCGTTCGACTTGGAGTATATGATGAAGAGATTACATCGGTGCTACGATGAATGGGGGCCCTAGCATGAGTTTAGAGAAAACGGAGTATTTATTAATCAACTCGAAAGAACAATATGAAATCTTAATAAATGAAGATGTCGCAGTAAGGCAAGTAGAAATGTTTAAATACCTCGGTGCTGCAATACAATCGATGAAAAAGGTTTGAGAACAGAGGAGATCAGAACTCGAATAGTACAAAGTAAGAAGATCGTGGGATGCTTGAAATCAATTTGATGGGACAATACGATCTCTAACAAAAACATAAAAAGAATAGGTAAAATAATGGTAGAGTCGGTGCTATGTTATGGCAGTAAGGTATGTACTGTAACAGCGGAAATGAAACTAGGATTAAACACAGTTCAAATGGACGAAAAAGCACAAAGGTATCGAGACGAGATAGAGTGACGAACGAGGAAATAAGACGCACAATGGTGGCACCAGAATCAGTTGTGGACAGAATTGAACGGAAAGCGTTAAAATGGTTTGGTCATCTGATGAGAATGGAGGAGACGACGTGGCCTATGAAGATCTTTAAATGGAAAAAGAGGTAAACCACACAAATCGTGGAATGAGGGTATTCGGAGAGCCATGGAGGAGAGAAACCTGGAAGAAGACCAAGCACAGGACAGAGAGGTTTGGAGACAGGAGACAGGAAAACGGCATTTAGCTGTATTGTAAACTACCATAACTAAAACAGGTTGTAAACTTCGTGCAACACCTTAAAGCACTACGAACGAATGCCAATGAAAAATGTCAATGTACAACATAATACTGCACGTGTGGCTAACATCAACTAGTTAAAATAACTAGCGCCAAAATAATGACCACTCATAAACGTTCGATTATTTCTAAAGGAACTGTATATCTCTAGGCTCAAATTTGCCTGAAAATGACGGCCAAAAATCGTATGGCCCCACTGTCTTGTATATAGTCACTGTAGTTCGTAGTACAGTGCCTTTATATAGACAGTAGCGACAATGGAGTGTCCTATTTTTTATTGGCTCTCTCGATCACGTGGTTTTAACCGCCATGTTTAGGCTAAATTACAGTGCCTTTATATAGACAGCGACGACAATACAACTAAACCACACCCCCGCCGCCATATTTAGGCAAATTTCTAATGGGTGTTCATTTAAATCCGTAATCAGAGTCGACTGTGTACGTGTTTTACGTTTGACAGTACTGAAAACATTCGAGATTTGCAGGTTAAGATTTGCGTCAGTCAATGTCAAATATCAAACAAAACGTAACCTACTAACCTCAAATTTGACATAGACTGACAATACACTTCAGTACTGCCAAACGTATAACACGTATCACAAGTGATTTAGTCTAAACATGGAGGCTGAACCACGTAATCTAGAGAGCAAATCAAAAATAGGACACCCCATTGTCGCCACTGTCTATATAAAGATAATGTAGGTTAAATCACCTGTGATTCGTGTTATACTTTTGGCAGTACTGCAGTGTATTGTCAGTCTATGTCAAATTCGAGGTTAGTAGGTTAGGTTTTGAGTCAGTTTGTGTCAAAACTGACGCAAAACCTAACCTACTAACCTCGAATTTGACATAAACTGACAATACACTTCAGTACTGCAAATCTCGAATGTTTTCAGTACTGCCAAACGTAAAACACGTATCACAGTCGACTCTGATCACGGATTTAAATCAACACCCGTTAGAAATTTGCCTAAATATGGCGGCGGGGGTGTGGCTTAGTTGTATTGTCGCCACTGTCTGTATAAAGGCACTGCATTTTTATTACATTTTTAATGTGTATTGATGTGAAATAGGTGATTTTCCAGTTGAATATATCTAAAATACTAGAACGCGCGTGGCCAGCCTACGTCTGGCCCTGCCAGCGTTAACAATACAAATGCTTGCTGTTGACGGTCTCGCCACTCGCGTTTACTATCGGCATGTGCGCGCGCCAGTGCTTACGGTCTGGACGGCCGGCGGCATCAGCTCTTATAATATAAGATGTTTGATTTATTTTTTTCTTTTTCTTATTAACTCCTATTTTAAATAGAACACCCGGTATATTATAAAATTTTTGAATCCAGCTTAAAATTTTTAGAGAAAATTTGTCTTTTCAGCTAACGCTCTATTTTGTACGGTTTCTGTAGAATTTGTATTTTTTGAAAAATGTTGACAAATGATTGAAAATTGAAAATAAAATTTTTGGCTAATTGTAAGATCACTGTAAAAGGAAGTTGTGTGCGTGTATCACACCAGATTTTTTTTAAATAAAATATTGCGATGGCAGGTGCACTGTGAGTATAGGAATATGTATATTTAAAATGAAATATGTTTTCTTAGTCGAGTTTTTTTCACCAAATTTTACCATTAATTTTTTTAATGAAACCTGTTAGCTCGTAGGTTTGTTATCGCATGTTCTATAATTATGTAATTTCATCGATTTTTACGATTTTGTATTAAACTTCAGTTCCTTAAGTGCATTTGAAACTATATATCAACTATATAGATAAGGAACCGCCTTTTGAACTAATTTCAGTGTAAGTCTGTCGAAGTTTGTAAATTGATACAGCCGTAAATCAACAGTACTTACCATAGAGGGATGTAGTACCCATAGCTAATGCAATACATTTATACATATCTATTGATCATTTAAAGCTATTATGATTATGAATAACACCATTTCTTTTGGATAAAAGATAATTGTTTTCAGACGGACGCTTCCTTTTACAATAAAGGAAGTATTGAATTCACTCCAAAATTCGAAATTGAGTTTTCAACAGATCTTCACGTTTTAGAGTCCCCTGATCCCACTGGTCTGTCTCTCTCTGTGTGTGTGTGTGTGTGTGTGTGTGTGTGTGTGTGTGTGTTTGTGTGTGTGTGTGTGTGTGTGTGTGTGTTTGTATTGTATTGACAGTGACCTCTTGTGTGTGCATCATCCTGTACTGTGACGGCTTCACGTATAGTGACCTCATACACTGGATGTTGTAATTTTTTCTTGATTTTTATTGTTCTTTACGTCAAATTATAACGTATAGACAAAACTCTGAATTTAGCCGTCTGTGAAGTCACAATCCACAATGGTTCACGTGGTATACTCAGCAACTATTGTGACCTCTTCGCACAATTTGACTTGTGGCGCCACCTATAAGTACTGGATTAAGGTGGAACTAAAAACCGTTTGCAGTAGTAGCTGTTATGTTTATTTTTAGGATCACGTATATCAAATACCAGTTAGTACGGTGGGTCCTCTGGAGTTTTGGATTTTATTTCTTACAGCACTTGCTCCATTTCTCTAGGCCCTGTCAGTGCCTTGGTATAGAAATGACTGCTTTGCAATTCCGTAATAAACAAAGAAATTTAGATATTGTAGGTCGTGTTGACATAGAAATCTACGACAAAGGGTTAAACAAGTAGTTTTTACACGTCACCAATGGCAACGTAAAAAAAAGTATGTCATTTTAACATTAATAACGACAACAAAAATGGAGACATTTTAGTACAGGATTGCAAAAAACTACGCAAAAATGAGTGTTTTTTCACTCGTAATTTATATCTATAAAAAAATTTAAAACATTTACGACTCGTGAAAAAACATCAACATTTTACAACTTGTTTTTTAAATACCTAACTATTTTAAAATTTCATTTAACAGAGTAGGTTTTTTTAAACTAATTTCAGGGTGTGAAGTGCTATTAATTTAGGAATGAACGATTTTAGAAACAAATTATTTATTCGTTTGTTCATTTTTAGTTTTATTTTGACCTGAGCAAATTACAGATTTCAATAAATAAAGACGTTTCCTTAGTTACCAGAACTGACCAACGCACTACCTACTGGACTATAATGAAGGCAAATGCCGTTCTATACAAAATAGGCTTGGATTTGAATATTTAATGCGCCTCGTTTAATAAATAACACTTGTGAAAAAAGTTTCACTTCTAACACTTGTGGTCTAAATAACTATTATTTACAATTGTATAGTAAAACAGACTTTTTCAAATGCCAAACAATTTTCGAGGTGTGTCACTTTACTGCTTTAAAGAGTAATGTTTATTTTTTCATTGACAATCAAATGTCAGTTGCTAATCATGCTGTTATGGTAATTGCCTTCAATTGTTGTTATTGACCATGCGTTTTGACATTTGTCAAAAGTCTTTGAATCCATGCTGACTGCTTATAAATGCGACTGTAAATAAAAATCTAGTTTACATATCTATAGTCTCAGCGCAAACTCAAATTGCCGATTCCGAGAAACAGTTGACACGCGTCACTCTTAATATACAAATACTAACTATTAAAGGACTTTTTACCCATGAAAACCAAGTTCCTTAAATTCTTTTTTGGTATGAGCATTTTTGTTTGCGAGAAACTGAAAGCCGAATATACCGATGGGGCCACAATTATATGAAACAGCATTCTATTTTGTTGTTCATGTTCTCCCATTGCTGTTATATATAATTATGGCCCCATCCGTATTTTAAATCTGAGAGTTTAATATCTGTTTATGAAAACTTATTTTGTAAAACTAAAACCATTAAATATTTAAAATTATAAATGTTGACATTTAAATTTGAAAAATTTGATTTTTTTCAGTTTCCTTTTCAAAAAATAATAGTAATTTATTATATAAGAGGATAAAGTTAAATTTTATCCACGAGTGAATCGTTTAACGTCGAGACGAAGTCGAGACGCTAATGATTCAAGAGTGGATATAAATAATTTTATCGTCGTGTATAATACAATATTTTTTTCTATAGCAAGAACTTTGACAATTTTAAAAGAAAATAAGGACAGTCAATCATGTTTCAAAATGTCAGTTGCTAGACTGGGTTGCTACGATAATACGAAGCTATCGCCTCGTCAAAAGAAGTAACATTCTTACGCTCTAAAATCATTAATTTCGCGCACTTATACAAAAATAACTTTTAATTTTTAATTTTTTATTTAAATTAAATTTCGTATTACCCTAGTAACCCAATCTAGCTACTGAGATTTTCAAATGTGATTGAATTTCCTTATTTTTTTTTGTAATTGTTAAAGTTCTTGCTATATCAAAAAATAGAATGTTATACTAGACGATAAAATTCATTATCGACTCACGAAATTAATTTACTCGCTCCGTCGCTGGAAAATTAAAATGTCTCTTGTCGATAAAGTAAAATTGTATCGTCTAGTATAACAAATAACTATTAATTAATTACTGGCCCTAGACATTGGTTGAATTTCATGTTTGAGTTATAAATTATATGTAGCAGGTGAGTTGCGACAAAATCTCCAAGTTTATTTCTAATACGTTTATCTGTAATTCCAACGCTTATAAAAAGTTATCAGATCAGGTGCTTGTTCGCAAAAGACAAAACAATCGTGATTATCGTGACATCAGCTTTATCTTGATTTTTCGGGTTGTTCGTTTCTCGTTTGCAAACGCTGTGTTAGGACGGTTTATATTCACTGGCAAAGATGGACTATGCGAAATTAACCGAAGCTATTAACCACCACAATTATTTAGGTTAAACATTAGAACGGCTAGATTTGTAAACACAATCTTTGGGATACAAACTGAGAAAAATTAATTTTTTAAATTAAGAAAGATATGTTTATCTAAATTGTAGCCTAAATCGCATAATGTATAGCTTCGGATACTTTCGTGTAGTCCAACCAGTGGAGATTTTCGATAGTGCAAATGGTATAGCTATAGACTGCTGATTCAACGTCTTGCACTCCTTATCTTAATATAAAAATATTATGTGTCCAACGCCCCAACCACTCAACTCAATTCGTGCAGTTTTAGAATCGGCGTCGAAGTATTCTGCTAAAAAGAGCAATCAAGGTAAGTTTTAGTGTCTGTTGTTTTTTATTGTTCATCAAGTAGGTACCTATTACCTATGCATTGTTATTGACATGCTTACGTTTTGTAACTCTAAAAAGAAACGCATTACACAGTGGATTCATAATAAGTAAAATATGGGCGGAAAATGTTAAGGGATTCTGGCGGCAAGCATGGTTAATACGCCACTGAATACAGTAAAGCCCGGCTATAGCTAACTCGCTATAAAAATTGAAATTAAAAAATAGCTATGTAATAAGTTGCAAAATGATCTTGTTTTCCCACCATAGGTGAAATTGTACACCGAGACAGCAAGGTCGAAGTGGAAAAACGTGTTCGAAAACCGAATTTTGTAACGTGCTACATTATAAGATTTTTAAAAATTCTATAAAAATCTTTATATTTTATTTAAATTTTAACAGTTTATGTAATTTTATTATAAGTACCAATGTACAAATATCTAAAATATCAAGATTTATATCTAGTGCTGCAGTAGCCAGGTTGCTAGAGAAATAATAGTACTCGTAAAAAAATGATATTGGGTGTTCGCCCTAGTGCGAAAACAACTGCCATTTCGAAGTTCTAATGACAACTGAAAAGTAATCATTATGATATGGTATATGCGTACCCAAGTTTAAATACGAAAAACATCTTTGAATATATTATAAAATACACGAAATTATTTATAAATGAAGTATTTCTTTTTATTGTGGAAATTTGAGTTTGCCATCCTTATTTTTTTTGTTTTCCTTGGTAATTGTGGCGAGGTAACGACCGTCGCCTTTGCCGTTTCAAATTCGTGACATATTTTACTATTGAACTGACCTTTTTCCAGTTCAATAATACCTACATAATTTTTAAGTTTTCCTTATCTGTGACGCGAAATTCTGTTATTCGGTCTTTAAATACATTTTATTCTGGTATTTCTATTGTGTTTCAACATTGCACTACATGCAGACATCTAATTTTAGAAGTAAAAGGCAACAAAATAAAAGTGGCAATCAAAGTAGCCTCTGAGTGACGCTGTTGTTGTATTTAATTTGAAACTATTGACAGACACTAATGTTATTCACTTTAATAAGAGGTTATGTGTCACTGTCAAACGCTCAATGGCGTTGCTTATCATTTTTAATGAAATAGGGTTAGCAAAGGTTTTTTTTTTTAAGAAGTGTATAGCATTTATATTTAATTTTAAGTATCTGCTACTCTGCTTCGAATTTTACTTTTAAAATTTGAAGACTATCCTCCATTGCCCATAATACATAATGTATAGGTAATTCTACAACTCGCAAACATTTCTAAGCACGTCATTTCTAAGCCAGTTTGACATTTGAACACAGCTACCAATATTTAGAAATAAAGTAAATGCAATGTAGTTTACCTGCCACTTTTATTTTGTTCACTTGTAGCTAATTCATATTCAGACAAAATTCTGGGTATCACCGATCGGTATGTTAATTTGTTCCACTATGTTGAGTTTTCCGCTTAAAATCGTTGGTTACAGGGGCGGACTGGGACTAATAGGCCCGGGATGCTGGGTGCCTGAGGGGGCCCGCACGAGGTTGTGCGGTATACCTCAGGGTTGGGACGAAGTGCCAGCCGCCGGAGGCAATATCGCCGAAGCCAAAAATTTTTTCGCTGGTGCGATACATTTCATGGCCTAACGCTATTTTAGGACGCGTTTAAAAGGCGCCAACTAGTAACAACCACCTACTAGTAACACTACCCGAGCGCGCAATTCAAATCTTGCGAAAATTATATTCGAGGAAGGCCTACGACCAGTAATGTAACTCGCAAGTACCAAATTGGCACTCCCAACCAGCGAGCTTGTGAGTGGATTTGGCAAGAGGCAAGGTGGCGGTCAGCGGCGATCTCAATGTACTGCACTGTAATATAATTCCTTCTCGCGGTGTTATTACAATTAATATCAAACCTCAAATTGTAAGTCAAAATGTAATAGCTCTCTCTTTGAAGCACTATTACATATCAAATTAAATATACTCTTTTTCTAATTATCACAAAGAAGCAGTATCAGGTATAGCTCACTTATGTACTTACCTTACTTCTTAATGAAATAAATAGTAATTGACGTATCTCATAAATCAATTTGACATTTAAAATGATGTCATCTGATTATTGTTTTTTAAAGCTTCGACTAGTCAGTTTTACAAGCAATGGGACAATCCCACCTGAATGGGTTAATCTTCAACTAACAACTTTCTCTTGTAGTTAAAGACTGAATTACTTTCAAAATATAATAACTATTTGATGGAATCAAATATAAGTTTCAGGCACTTCACAAAATTAAATTCGTACTTTCACTTTGTTAGTAGCATATTGAAGTTTGATCTGACATTACAAAATAAAATACAAATTGTCAAAAAACGATTTAATCGAATATTAAATATGTTCAAACTTGATTGAATGAAAATTCTAAAATAACCTAATTCCAAAATGTAAATTTCAAAATATAATGGTCGAAAAACGTCGAGTACTCGAATCACTTTTAAATTTAGAAAAATAATTCTTCTAAATTAATTTATAAATATAATTACAATTATATTAATAATTAGCCGCACCAAACTTGCTGTATAACTTCTTAATATTTCGTAAGAAATGGGCACTAACCTTCCGATTGTCTATCTTGTACCTGAATACTCTATCTCAGCTCTTAACTGGATAGATGCTAGTCAGCAAACACATCCTCGGATTGTTCCCGACCAAATCAAAGCTCGTTGTACCTCTTTGAAACCTCTATTATTTGGATAGACAGTTCAACAGCATACCACAACACTCACTTTCACTGGTTTTACTGGCTTCGTAGTAAAATACCACGTTAAATGGAATCAAACAATCTTGAATTTTATATTTGAATAATATTTGTGACTTAAAGTCAAATTTGATCATAGAGAATACTATCTTGCTACTACGTATCACATCATCAATTATTATTCTTCACAATTAATAGGAATTTAACCCTTAACGTGACTGTTTCTCGTAGGTTATCAATTCAAGTTATTTTATTACTACTAAATATAAACAACCCTCTGGTTGCCCTTACAACCGCACCAGTTAAAACATACAACTGTTACATCACATGATATACATTAGAGATCTGGATATTATTTAAATTAAATGTATCATTCATACGGTATGCTGCATTACAGAACATTTTGATTGGATTATGCATTGCATAACTTTTTAATAATTATCTTATTGAATAGGTACATATATCCAGGGCTCGATTTGAGGCGGAACGCGGCGGAACGGCTTTCGACAACTTTTCGAGTCAAATTTAAGACCTTAAAAACGTCTAAAACGTCATTTTAAGACCTTTATTTTTCAATATTTTTAATAGAAAAAACCCACTACAGTTCTAGAGCTTTTCGAGTCAACTTTAACACCTTAAACACGTTTAAAACGTCATTTTTAAGACCTTTATTTTTCAAAAAATTTTCGGGGAGAGAACCCCGGAACCCCCCCCCCTCTTATACACGGGGGGAGCCCCCCGGACCCCCCCTGGCAGTGGCGGCACCCCTATCTCTAGAAATCGAGCACTGCATATATCTATACCAGAACGCGCGTGGCCAGCCTCCGTCTGGCCCTGCCAGCGTAAAGAAACGGTTAACAATAAAATGCTTGCTTAAGCTGGTAGCCAGCTTACGTCCGGCCCTGCGAGCGTTAACAATACAAATGCTTGCGGTTGACGGTCTCGCCACTTGTGTTTACGATCGGAATGTGCGCGCGCCAGTGCTTACGGTCTGGACGGCCGGCGGCATCGGCTCTTATAATATAAGAGATATAAAAATCAATCGCCGTGTGTTAGTAACGCAAAAACTCGAGAACGACTTGGCCGATTTGGATGATTTTTTTGTGTTGTTCGTCTTACTCCCGAGGTGGTTTAGCAAAAACGAAAATTCGGAAAAATTCAAAGGGAAAGCCGGAAAATTGGAAAATATCGAAAGCGTGTTTTTCTATACACTGTACGACTTTCTATTTGTAGTCATACTTTTATGATTTTGTGCTTAATGGTTTGAAGGGTTTTCCCCATCATGTCATAATCCAAAACAAGGTTTACCGGGTCAGCTAGTTGATGTATAAATTATATTTTGTTGCAGTCTTTCGTGATCCATTGGTATTAATGTTTTTAAGTTTATGGTAATCACCATACAACAAACTACTTTTTTATATTTCTTATCTTCTACATTTCGAAAGACTAGGCTTCCATTCTCAAGCAGATTAGGGCATCAAAAATACTTCATAAACAAACAATATATAAATATATAAGAATGAAACTATATATATCCTCATTGTGCAAGTAACATCATTTTGTTTATTAAAATTGAGACTGGGATTCACTGCCAACGCAAGCGCTTGTTCCCTGCTTTCTGGTTATCAATCGCGGCTCGTGCTATTTCAAATACTAATCAGGTGGGGTTTGGATTTTTTAGCTATACACAAAGAAGTATTTACATCAATAAGATATTTCCGGTGCTGTGGAATTTTGGGGCCGCTAAAGAGCTATTTTTAATTACATTTTCATAATACATGGATTACAAATTAATTGCGGGGTGGGAGTCCCGGGGCCAAAATGTGCCTGTGTCAACGTACTAGTTGCGTTGCCTGCGAGCCCGGACGGCCCAAGGGCCCGGGATGCGATCGCATCCCGGCATCCCTAGCCAGTCCGCCCCTGGTTGGTTATACCACAGTAAATGTTATACCTGACCGGTCGCTATAAATGTGTTCATTATAAACAAACTTACAAACAACTTATATACCCGTAAAAGCATAGGGTTTTGATCAGAATTTAATTTTTGTACATTAGGAGCGCGCGCTCGTTATAACACGGGTTAGCTATACTGGAGTTTTACTGTATAACAAAATTTAGATTCATTTAAAAGATGCCCGAATGGGCCAAGAAGTTTTTTTGCAGTTCATCGACACACAGTTAATTTATGGTTATTTGTAGCATGAATCGAAAGACGACTAGAAGCTCAAAAATATTAAGTATGCTTCAGGAAGTCCCCGACAATCGAAGTAGGGAAATCCTTGATCGTTTGAATATACCTGTTTACGAAAGTACTAAGGGATTAGACGTCCACGCAAGAAATCTAGCTGTGACCTGTAAGATTTTTTTAACTAAAGAGGCATTTAGTTACTTTTAATTGTCTATTGTTTTGTTTTTCAAATAGTAAGAACCACAGCACAACGTTGTATTAACTTGTCTTGTTATATGTATTTTTATAATATAGTATACAGAGTTTCAAGTCGTACGGAACATTGGAGATTAACAGCAATAATAAATATTATCTCACGAGAAATGAGTTACAGTGAAACCTATTAAAACGGAAACTGCCGAGAAAATGTTTTTCATTTGTTTTAAAAAATATGTCACATGTGCAGATGTTAGCTTTGTATATGTTACTAAATACTACATTTCAATGCACAACATGTTTGTAAATCGACAGATAAGGCAAAGTATAAATTTATTAAAAAATATATATTCATTTGAGCGGAGCCAAGAAATATCTAATTTTTTTGATGTTCCGTTTTAGACAGAGTCCGCATTAGCAGGTTTCACTGCACTAGTTTTAACCACTGTCATTCAAAAGTCAACGTTTTTTAGGCCTTTTGATAGTTTATGTACGGTAAAATGAATGATGTACAATAGGAATAACTAATGTGCTGTTAAATTAATTTTACTTTTTTGCACTACGTACATCGAAAGCCCTACTTTACTCCCACAAAAGAGGGGTTGAAGTGCCACTTTTACTCCCTTGAGAATAATAGTAAAATAAACCATTTACACCGTGGTAACTAATAAATTGCTAAGTTACCAAGTATGGTTTTTTACAATTAGAAACTACCATTTTAATTTTTGCACTTGCGGGACTAAAGTTGGCACTTTAGTCACTTATTGCAGGGACTAAAGTAGCTCATTTTATCTCTATGGACAGAAGTAATTACTTTAGCCCCTAGGGACTAAAGTAAAAAATGTTACCGTATCTATGGTAATCTATGGTAAATTCAGGGTTAACAGGTTAGGTTTCGCGTCAGTTTTGACATAAACTGACGCAAAACCTCATCTATTAACCTCGAATTTGACATAATTGTGAGCTCTTGTCATAATGACTTACAGTGCCACCAACTTTAAAATTTAGCAAAGGCAACTAATTTTAAAATAATTGTAACTAAAATGTCAATAAATGACGTGTAAAAAAACGGGTTTTCGTTTTATATCTTCCTGCAACGTGAAAAAAATAGTATATGCAACTCGGAGAGAATGCTATTTTGCTTCAGTGCAATTTCTCTCCCTCATTGCATAATCTACTATTTTACGTTTAAAAAAGCGAGATTGTCATGTTCACAGCACATTAAAAAGTCACATTTATTTCGGAATCTGAAAATAGAGTATACAGCTCGGGACTAAGGAGTGATTTAATCTCCAGGTTGAAGGTTAAAGTCGAGGGAATAATCACACTTTAACCCCTTGGTATGTATTGTACTATTATTCAATCATTTACTCAAAATAGATTATTATCATCTAAAGAATATGGACTGACTCACTATATCGAACGTTCCTACTGCGGACTGTATTGTTTTAACCCCAGTATCGCAAGTTATTTAAAGAGTTGTGTTTTCCCGCACGACTTCAGCATTTTATTGCAAAAAATCAACCGCCTCCATCACCACCATCTTCAAACTTCCAGTGAATTATTAAGATGAAATCAAGCCTACATGAAAATGAATATAAAATTTATATTGCTTTTGGTTAACTAATATGGTTTCGTAATAAAGACGAACGGCATTTAGAAATTTCGAGAGAACTGCTAAGATCGCTTAAATAACAATATGGTGCACAGTATGAATATTGGATATAGTGAGACCATATTCTTTCAATGATAGTAATGGATAAACAGTTAAAAACTAAAATTGTCATACCTTTACACGAGATTTTATTTATTTCTTTTTGGATTCATTATTAAAAGTTATTGTCAATTAAAATAATATATATAGTATAAACAAAGTTAACTTCAAATTTTACAATTAACGTTTTAAAAAAATAATTTTGAGTAAAGGAATGCATAAATATTGTTCGATACACATCCGTTGTCAGTTTTCAGACGCGTGGTCTGCTAATGCGTCGTTCTTTAAAGTCAAGCTTGAAAACTGAAATGGCAACGCACATGTATCGAAAAATGTCACTGTATCGCACACCAAACAAAAACAACTGGTAACTTCTGTGGTAGTTTGATTACGAAATCCGAATCTTACAGTGCACTTTGCCATTTTATGCAATCATTTGAAAATAAACTTACTTTTTTTCTACAACGTCTATAGAGAGTAGACTTTTGCGCTCGCTTTTATCAACGGAAAGTTGGCGTTTTCTGAGGAGCGAGCGCCAAAGTGGTTTGCCGCTTGCAATTATGGGAGACGCGCGCTACGTATTTTGACATTGAAGATGTTCAAATTTAAAAAAAATTGTATTAATAAAAATAAATGCTAACATACGATTTGTACGATTATGAATGATGCATGATTTTACAAGAGAATTAAATGTCACTATGTCACTATGACAATTAATTTCAAATTTGGGTGTCAATAGAATTGTACTTGAAATTTTCATTTTTAATTATTAGATTTTATAATTTCTGTTCATTTCTGTGGTAATCACATCAGCATGCATTATTAATTCAGCGTTTCAATACATAAAATACTCAAATAAAGAAAACAAAATGGTAAATCTAAAGTTCGGGGCGCTACATTCCATGCAGGAATTAGGCTTGGAACTCGGCTGGTTAGGGCCGCCATTTATCCCTTCGCTGATTGCACTATTACCCTACTACCACAACCGTAGTTTCCGTACCCAATTGCTAAAGCGACCAGGTGGGCCGCTCGTCCGTTGTAAGGTGTGAAGATGAAACCTCTTATTTTAGCACCACAGCCGGGTTCCCTAACCACTCAACCACGCTGAAGGGAAACAATACGATAGAATAAACAAATATATTTATTGAAGATTTATAATGGAAGCATTTCTAAATTTTCAAAAAGCTATTGTATTGACATACATGGTTTGTGCTGTTGTTACTACTGGATTTTAGCATGAAATAATTATTACGTTTAGATTTCTGAAAAAAAATGAGTGTATAAACTGTAAACAAATTCATTTTGCAAATAGTGTTTGTTTCATATAACACACTTTTTCTGGACCTTATGTGTTTTGATGTTGTTACTATTTTTATACTATTTCAGTATTTAAGACGCATGAAATCCAGGAGAAAAATAAAAATGAAGGAACTGCTATTATAAAGGATTTACCTGCAACACCTAAACGTTTTGTAGATTACATTAACCCTCAAGATAGTGCTGTTAGCTCAACAAGTAAAAGAAACTGTCCTGAAACAAGATCACAATCGTTTAAAGTTAAAAGGCAGTTGGTATCATCAATATCAAATGAAAATGTCCAACCCGATACTTCAAAATTATGCAGTTTAGAAATACCAGGTGTCATATCTTCCACAGCCAATTCAGATTCTGAATTATTTGAACACAGTGGTGATGAATATGTACCTAGTTCATGTGAATCTTCGTCAGATTCTTCTGCAGAAATTCTGTCTGAGGAGGAAATAACATTACCGAATAAAAAAACCAAAAAATCTAATATTAATTCAGGTGGTTCTTGGTCACTCACTACTAAAGGCCTTCCCATTGATATAAAAACATCATCAAAAGAAAACGGAAAACAGAAACAAAAAACGGTAACTTCTACAGCAAATATTAATGCACAGTCGAGTAGAGAAACAGGAGATATGGCAAGTGGTAGTAATGAAGGTTTAGAATTAGTTGAAATAAATCAGGATGAAAATTTAATAGGAAATAGTATAAATGAACCTGAAATACCATATGTTAAGAAAAATGATAGTGGAAAAAGAATACGAAACAAAACTCATAGCTGCTACATTTGTAATAAAATCTTATCTAACAACATGGCTCGGCATTTTGAACGAGTGCATGGAGGAGAAACTGAAGTTGCAAAAGTTTTGGCCATGCCTAAGGGTAGTAAAAGAAGACGAGAAGCGTTCGAATATTTAATTAGAGTCGGCGA
The DNA here is from genome assembly GCA_940337035.1 of Agriotes lineatus. Lineage (NCBI taxonomy): Eukaryota > Metazoa > Arthropoda > Insecta > Coleoptera > Elateridae > Agriotes > Agriotes lineatus. The sequence continues at coordinate 115,623 of CALNHX010004430.1, forward strand.
TTTTTATTATAATTGCAATGTATTAAGCACCAAACAAGGGGAATTAATACTTGTAAGACGACCTGAAGCAGAAGGTATTCATTCTTATGGTGATTTTGGCCCTTGTTCTAATTGTTTGGGGTTCTTTTAAAAAAAATATTTGTGGCATCATTTGAAATTTGGGTGCAAGGCAAATACATATAGACCCCCCGATTGTCCTAAAAAAGGTCCTTTGCATGAGAGTTCTGCGCTTCTCTTCCAAATAATTGGAAGCAGTACTGGGGCTGAATTTCAAAAACATATTGTTGCCACTTTTAGATCAGATAAAATTTCAGCTATTTGCAAAGAAGACGACCTTATCTTAAATTTGGGAGGTTTTTTTTTTGAAAAATATGGATTATCCCAAATAGAATTAATTCGGCAGTCAATGCGACAGTTGGGCAGATTGAAGTGTCAATTACAAGAACTTGACGGTAATTGCATCCATCTTAAGGATTTCATTATTCCTGCTGAATTTGATAAAATAGTTCTTGCGACTAAAACTTTATGTGGTACTGCTTACAATGCCACCGACAAACGTAATGAATTTGGTATACCCTCTCTTGCACTAAAAATAGGATACCTCCTCCGTAAATGCGTGGCGATAGAAAAAGGGATCGCTCTTAAAAAATGTAATTTTAAACAGAGTAAAATTTTGGAGTCATTCACGACACTTATGGATAGGAATGGTCAGCAAGAATTTCATCCAATGCTTTACTAACGATGCATAAAAGAAAAATAAATTCCAAGCAGTTATTACCATTAACCAGTGACCTGTTGAAGCTGAATATGTATTTAAAAAATCAAACCGAGAAACTTAAGAATCAAGTTCTGTCATCATGCAACAGATACATTTGGAGTACATTGGCATCTATAACTCTATGCAGGATCATTTTGTTTAATAAAAGACGGTCAGGAGAAGCTTCCAAAATGACAGTGCAACATTACATGACCAGACCTTCGTGGTCGGATCAAGGAACCGAAGAACTAAAAAGCTCTCTAACACCGATGGAAATAGATCTTGCTGCTAAACTCACTGTAGTAGAAATTGTTGGAAAAAGAAACAGGAAGGTGCCTGTTATATTAACAAACGAAATTAAAAACTGTATCGACATTTTAATCAGAACAAGGCGAGAAGGCAAAGTGTCCCCTGAAAACCATTATATGTTTGCACGTTCTCAAGCCTCCCAGTTAAATGGTCATCTAAGAGGACACGACTGTCTTCGGAAAGAATGCTCCAATGCTGGTTTAGCCTCAGCTGAAAATATAACCAGTACTAAACTGAGGAAATATGTCGCAACTGTTTGTCAGATTTTCGATCTCAAAGAACATGAATGTGATTGGTTGGCTCGACACCTGGGACATGATATTCGAGTCCACAGAGACTTCTACAGAATGCATGAAAGTGCTGTCGAATTAACAAAAGTAAGCAGGCTACTGTTAGCAGTTGACAGTGGTAAGGCGCAGAGGTTTTCTGGTAAAAAACTTGAAGATATAAACGTTGATGGTAAGATGTAATAGATTAATAGGTTTTTAAAGTAGTAATAGTAATACGATTATTTCAGATTTATCAGAAATGGAACCTGATGATACAGACGATGAAGAATCAGAAGAAGTAGAACTTGAAGGAGTGAAGAGAAAAACTCAAGACAACGAATTATCAGGCCTGCCTGTAGAACAAACCGGTATTATTGTTATTATTATGATTATGACAAGTTGTCACTGCTTTTTATTACACAAACTATTTCATTCATTCATTATCCTCCTAAGGATAAATATTTTTACAACTTTAAAAAGGCAAACTTGTTACTAATGTAAGAATGCTAACTGAAATCAATTTTTAAAAAATTCTAATGTTAATGACATGGGAAGATTTTTATACTAATTTGTACCTTATATTTGATATTACAGTCCCAAAATTTTGAAAAAAGTTTCTGCATTAGTATGCTAAGAAAATATTTCAGGTGTTCAAAGATAAAAAAAAATAGAAGACCTTTAAGAGAACTGCCAAACTTTCTTTTAATAATCTAAAGATATAGTCTACCCTTTGCCGATTATTTCCAGTGTCTTCTCGTTTAAAAATGTACAAAATCCTTGCCTAAAAGATAATAATAGTTAGTATAATAATACAATCAGGTTTTAATTTATTATTTAAATCAAATTAAAAAAAAGAATCAATAACATCATTAAAGAGTGCTACGTCTGTGAAAGGAGATAAGCGTTCTTCTCAGGGTCTGCTGTTGTGTTTGAACCCATAATTTTCGAAAGATTTACAGTCAAATTCAATATTTTTCAAACAACACGGGTTTGTTTAAAAAAGGATCGACTAACCAACTTATGTAGTTTTATAAAATTTGTATTAAACTCGTTTGAAAGCAAAGCACTAATTATGTGATACACTCGGACTTTAACGGCGTTTGACAAAACTAATCTCAGTATTTTATTACCTGCATTATCATCTAGTTTTCATCCCATTTTAAGAAATTTGTGTATGAATTATCTAAGTGAGAGGAATCAGTACTATGTGGAATTCAGTGGTTTTTAAGTTATTCCCTATATTGCATCAACATATATAGCTCCAAGGTCACATCTGTGTTTTTACTGTTCTTTGCTTTCTAATATGTAGTTTTTAATTTAATTTATTTTTGATTAAATCAATATTATTTAGATTTTCTTTTTTTGCCCTTGCTGAGATCGGTACAAATTTCAGTTAGGTAATTTATTTAATTCTCTTCTGTAATTGGGAACTATGCCTGTTGAGAAAATAAGTAGATATTACGATTATTATATTATAAATCCTCTTCCTCCTTCTCCTCCGTTGGTGCATGTAGATTTACTATGGTTAGGGTGTTGTGCTTTGCTTTAATTCTTATAGCACACAGACGGTCTGATTTTGGGTCAAAATGTTTCACTTCGCCCTCTATTGTATTTCTTATTAAAAATCCTACTCCGAATCTTCTGCTACTGCTGCCACTTGTAAATAGTGTATAGTTTCCTATCCTTTGAATGCTGCTTCCTTGCAAATGCGTTTCTTGTAAAGCTGCTATTTCTATGTTATACTTGTTCATTTCCTCTACCAAACTTATTATTGCCCCTTCTTCATATATGCCTTGTAAATTCCATATACCCAATTTAAAACAGCTTCCTATTTCTTTTTGTGTGTATTCGTTAACATTACTTTTTGTTCTTCCTTGTATTGCTTGCTCCTTTTTCATATCCGTGTTCTTTGCCTGGTTCTGCCTTATTTTTGGGGATGCCTTTTGATATTTTAGTTTTTTGACGTTTCTTCGGTTTCGTTTTTTGTAGCTCTCTTGTATTCTTGTCCCATTTCCATTCCACGCCTTCCACTATCACTTTACTATACCCAATTTTCACCGTTTTGCCCTTCTTTATCTCTTCTTGTGCAAACGCTCTTATTTCCCGCTGCTTTTCTTTTTCGGCTTTTGTTTGGTCATCATTTATGTATATTTTCTCGGATTTAATATTCCTTAGTTTCGGTTTGTTCTCCATAATAATTTTTTTGTCACTTTCATTTTCTAGTTCTATTAGGCATGTTTTCTCTCCAATTTTAGATGCCTTTTTAATATTAACTGAAATCTCTAGATGCTGTTGTACAAAGTTCTCCATGGCACGCTTCAGGATATCTGGATTATATGTATCGATTTTTAATCCGCTCATGATGACGTTGTTTTTTCGTTTTTCTTTCTGTAGCCATTCCATATCGTTTTTTAATTCCTTCATCTCTCTTTTTATACTTTCGTTTTCCTGTTTTATCTTGTCATTCTCTTTCCTAAGCTGTTTGTTGTCTTCTTTCAGTTTGTTGATTTCTTGCATGAAAAGCTTCTGCTCACTTCTCGATTGTTGTATTTCGTCTTTTATATCTTTCATTTCGTCTTTCATCTCCGTTGTTAGGTTACTTATCATTTTTAATATCACATCTAATTTTCCATCGTTAGCTTTTTCCGTTTTGGCCGCTTTGGATGGGGACCTTGCTGTTTTTTTGCTTCTTGTAAATACCTCTTCGTCCTCGGTTTCTGGTATATTTTTCCTCTTTTTCGAGTCATCGGTTGAATAGTCCTCACTATCCATTTTCCTCTTTTGTATTATTATTGCCCTTTAGCTTTTTATTTATTAGTTAGACTGCGAAAATAGGTCCACCCGAATCTACTTCTCGGAGGTAGGCCTACTATCAGCCCGCTGTTTTGTTAAGTGATGCCCCCGGTTCTGCACTTGAGAGAGCCAGCCCTTATTTGTGTATTTCAGTTTGTTCTTTAGTCCCTGGAGATAAACCACTATGCACACTTTAGAGTACAGTGTGTTGCCTATCCTCAAAAATTTGGCGTGGATCCAGTTTATGTATTGCTATTTTCCTTATCTATTAGCTGCATACAACTTTCCACCTTATTTACTATCTTCTAACCTCAACCAATCTTATTTATAACAAGTTTACTCACTGCTCAGGTGGCTTTTCCTGCAATTTCTATTCTTTCAGATTTGAGAAACTCCTTGCCTCTTCTTCTCCACTACTTTCTTGCGTTTATAGATAACTCGATATGGCCCAAATGGACTTTTATATCGGAGCTTCAAAACACATGCACTTCTCAAATTCGCTGCTAAATGCAAGACGCGTTCTTTGAAGAGTTGGAGGCGATGATAGAAAGAATCCCAAAACAAAATATTAAAGTTATAGTAGGTGATGCAAATGCAAAAGTAGGAAGAGAAGACATATACAGAGAAATAACAGGAGGAGAAAGCAAACACAAAGCCAGCAATGATAACGGGATCAGGTTAATAACATTCGCAATCGAATACAACATGAGAATTATGAGCACACATTTTAAACGGAAAGACGTACACAAGGGAACATGGAAAATACCGGGAAAGCATGACACAAACCAAATAGATCACATTTTAATAGACGAGGATGCTGCCAAAATGGTGAAGAATGTAAGAACATTTAGGGGTGCTATGGTAGACTCAGACCACTTTCTTGTCATAGCAAAAATTAAACTGGAATGCACAAGAAAGCAGAAGCAAAAGAGCGAAAGGAAAGCAAAACCTAACATGGAAGATTTTCAAAAAGAAGAAGTAATCCGAAGGTACCAAAAAGAGATTGCCCAATTTTATAATAGAAATAATGAGCAAAAAGGAAAGGAAATTGAGCAAAACTGGGAAAAAATGGTAAACATAATAAGAGAAGCAACGGAGAAAAACATATCAAAAATTAAAGGAAGCAAGAAAAAACATTGGATGGATAAGATGTGCAAGGCAGAGCTGAGTAAAAAAAACAAATTATGGCAAAAGATGCTACAGACACAAAGGGAAGAAGATGTTAATAAATACAAACAACAAAGGAAAAAAGCAAAACAAATATGCAGAGCTCGAAAAAGAGAATTTTTAGTGAAAAACATAAAAGAAATAGAAGACAAGTACAGGAGAAAGGAGGTTAAGAACTTTTATAAGGATGTGAAAAATATTAGGAAGGGAAACCAGGAAAGAACAATTATCTACATCAAAGATGAAAATGGAGAGTTAGTAGGAGAACAGCAAGAATTTATGCAAAAATGGAAACAATACTTTGAAGAATTATTAAACAGTGATCAAGAAGAAGAAACTAGAACATCTTATCAAGAGGTAATGGCAAACGAAGACAATATCAAAGAGCCAACAAGACAAGAAATTGAAGGTGTCATAAAACTGATGAAGAATAACAAGAGCCCAGGAGGAAGCGGTATCATGACCGAAAATCTGGAAAACGGGGGGGAATGCCTAATAGAGGAGGTGTATCAACTTATAAAAGAAATTTGGAAAGCGGAATCAATGCCACATGAATGGAATAAAGCTATAATAGTGCCTATATTCAAAAAAGGGGACAGGACCAAGTGCTGTAACTACAGAGGCATTGCTTTATTAGACACTGTCTACAAAATTCTGGCGACATTGATAAAAAAAGAACTAGAAAAGTATGCAGAGAGCTTACTAGGCGAATACCAGGCGGGGTTCCGACAAAACAGATCGACAACAGATCAGACATTTCTACTCAAACAAATACTCAGAGGATGCTACGAATATGAAATTCCAACTCACATGCTATTTATAGACTTCAAATCGGCTTATGACTCGATATATAGAGGAAAACTGATAGAAGCTCTAAAGGCACTCAAAATACCAACAAAAATAATTAACCTTGTTAAAATGACGCTAAAGCAAACAACAAGCGCAGTGAAAGTAAATGGGTACGTGACGGAAGAGTTTATAGTGAAAAAAGGAGTTCGTCAAGGGGACCCGCTCTCTACGGTATTGTTCAACCTAATATTGGAGAAAGTAGTAAGAGAAAGCAGGATAAACAGAGCGGGAACAGTTTTCAACAAAAGTCATCAATGTCTTGCGTATGCAGACGACATATTACTAATAGCGAGAAGCAGGAAAGAATTAAAAGAAGTAGCAGAAAGACTGATAGGAGCAGCAAAACAAGTGGGTCTACAAATTAATGAAAACAAAAGCAAATACATGGAACTCAAAAATAAACAAGGATCAGATAATAAAAATAACTTAAGGATAGAAATAAAAAGTGGAGAAGAAGTAGTATTTGAAGAAGTAGAAGAATATTTATACCTAGGTACCCTCATAGACAATAAGGGTGACGAAGAAACAGAAATTAATCTAAGGATCGCTAAAAGTAATAGAAGCGTATATGGTTTGAATACACTGCTTAGATCCAATGACATCTCACGTAAAGTAAAGATACGATTATACAAAAGTATAATCAGACCAACCTTGATGTACGGCTGTGAGACGTGGACAATGACTTTGAAAAACCAGCAAAAACTAGAAAGGTGGGAAAGAAAGATTCTACGAAAGATCTATGGTGGAAGAAAAGTGGACGATATATGGCTAAGACGCACAAACGCAGAAATTTACGAGCTGTATAACGAAGCCTCCATAATCCAAGTGATAAAAGCCCGAAGACTACAGTGGCTTGGACACATGGAGAGGATGGATAATAACAGAACTGTAAAAAATATTGGCTGGAAAATACCGGAAGGGAAAAGGAAGAAGGGTAGACCAAGAAAGACATGGAGAGAATCGGTCTGGGAAGACCTGCAGGAAAAAGGTGTCAGAAACTGGAAAGAGATTGCAAGAGACAGGAAGAGGTGGAAGATCTTCACAAAGCAATGGGCCTAAAAGGCCTGTAAAAGCTTATATATATATATATTATAAATATGCGGTGATTATTAAACACATAGGTACTAGGTTAATAATTACTTTTTAAATTGTTACTGATGATTAGTCAGGTAATCATGTTGTTTTCCCTTGCCATCGACCTGTAAATGGTATGAAATAAACTTGTCACATATAACTTAAGTTTGATAAATTATTAAAATATTTCTTTCCCCAAACCTAGTTAAAAAGTTTGACTTAGTACTATGTTGACATCTTTAGATCATGGCCCTCATCTTCGATTTGGACTACAATTAAATGTCAAATTGACTTTGAACATAACAATCAGTATTTACAATGCTTCTTTCTCTCTAGATGAATTTCCACAACATATATCTTCGCATCATCAAAGGAGGGTTTCATCTGCGAAAAAATCTTCTGTTAAAAAGCCATGGAGTAGTGAAGAAAAACAGCTCGTCTTGAAGTGCTTTGGATCTCTAATTAAACACTATTCACTACCTGGAAAGAGGGCTTGTGAAGACTGTATCAACAACAATCCTATTTTGGAAGGAAGGAAATGGACTGATATAAAGTTTTGCATTAAAAATCATTTAACTAAAATAAATAAAATAAAACAAAAGTAGTTTCTCTTTGTACTTTGCAAAGGGAAATAGTATTTAATATTTATGAGTACCTATTTTTAAATACAGTTGTCCCCGGATTGAGTTTACAAAGAGGGAATTGAATTTTATTTTTAGTTTTACATAAAAATGTCCTGCTTGGTTAGTAGAGAATTTTAAGAATATTTTCAGATTTTGAAAAACAAGTTGGCCTTAATGAAGTAAAAGCTATTTTCTTTTCAGGTAAATTACCCTTTTTGTTCATGATATGGCAAAATATTACTAAGAAAAGTTGTTCAAAATGAGAAATTATGGCGCTATACAAAATTTCACGAAGATTAAACCGTCATTTTTAATAAATACAATGTATTTTTTTTAATCTAAAAAATAACGGTAGGTACATCTTCCTGAAAATTTGTATAGGGCCATAATTTCTCATTATGAACAACTTTTCTTAGTCAAATTTTGCCGTATCATGAACAAAAATTGTAATTTACCTGAAAAGAAAATAGCTTTCACTTCATTAAGGCCAACTTGTTTTTCAAAATCTGAAAATATTCTTAAAATTCTCTACTAACCAAGCAGGACATTTTAATTTCTATAACATTTTATGTAAAACTAAAAATAAACTTCAATTCCCTCTACGTAAACTCAATCTGGCGACACTGTAAATTGTCGTTATTTGTACCACAGAAATGTATGGTTTCTTTATTTAAATATGTTTTTTTTGCTTTCTAATAAAACCACATTAGAATATCAATTGCATTTTGTTTACTAACCGATAGGCAGAAATGAATTGGTATAATTCATAGCTTCCCAGCAAAATTGAAACATAAATAGAAAATTATAATTTTAGAACTTTTATATTTGTGCAATTTATATCTTCAGTAGTTTTACGCAGAGTTTCTATACCAAAGTTGCAAGCTCCACGTAGCATTCTTTGAGAAAAAATATAACAGTAGAAAGTCTGCATAAAATTTCATGCCACGTATAAAGCTCCTCAAGTTGCGAAGCGCTATTAAGCTGCAAATGTTAGTTTCAAGTTACACGATGCAAGCATTAGCTAATTAATTATAAAAAGTGTACTATCGTACTATCACCGTTCCGTTGCACGAGGGGAGATTTTTATGTAATGAACTTGGCTATGAAAATAGCACATCACAATTCCAATTTTTTGCTGTTAAGACATCCACTCTATAGCCCTGGTAAGTAGCAATACAAATAAAAATCCATAGCCTACTAACTACTAGCTACAACCTAGGTACAAATTAAGAATCGAAGCTATCCAATTTCTTTGAACTAAAACAACACTTACGATATTAGAAATAGAAATACATAATATAAGAAAAAGTTACAGATTTTTTCAAGACTGCATGAACAACATTTTTTGTACTCTCAAAATCCGACTGATTTGCTAAAACTGACAAATGTCAAATTGAAAAGTAAAATTTCTTGCAGAATGCAAAACCGTCTAGGAAAAATAGTATCTAAATCTAACACACGTGCAGAAATTACCATTGGAAAATTTGTATAATTGGAGCAGTCGCTGTCGCTTGCGCTTCGACTTTTATACTCATTTTACAATAAAGTCCCTTCCTCACTGGTACTACAATATATTGTTATGATATTGGTACAGGGGTAAAAAAATGAGATTAATAGGATTAAAAGATTATAGTAATTAAAAATTATAAAGATCAATTTAGGTGTGAATTGGATATTAAAATTATTAAGATGCATTTAGTAAAGAAAGAATATAGAAATTATAATTTAATAAAACGAAGCTGATTGAGAAACAGAAGGATTCTAACTTAATTTAATATCGAAAATGATTGGAAAATGATGACAAATACTTTTTCGAAATAGACTATTGAACGTAGTAGGTAGTAATAAAAAAAACCTTTTATAGTGTGTTGGATGGAGAAAATAAGTAAAAATTGTTCAAGAGTTTGTTTTTATTCATATATAAAATTTGAAACGAAAAGCATGTAACCAATTTTTGTAATAAGAAATTAATAAATACACCTTTTTAAAAGTTTTAAAAACATTTTTGGCATATAGAACGGTTAAAAGTTTAAGGTAAAATTTGCAAGGTGTTAAAAAAGGTTAAAATATAAAGTGTTAAAAGAATGGAAGGTATGTAGACTACATGGAGGAAGATAAAGAATGTGGTGATAAGACTAAACTAAAACATTTATAATCTATAAAAGCAAATAAAAGGAGGGAGCTACTGAATTGGATTTATTGTGGGATTGCATTTGACATTTGGTATTCATTGAATTGGATAACAAGTAACCATTTAAGCATAAAAATTATCTTGTACGACTTTGTAGTGCAACAATTAGTGTTGCCGCAAGAGGAAACTAGATTTACTCATTGTGGAATGAGAATCTCGAGTCTCGAATTTAAATGTGTGTTGTGCGTAGCGAATCAAGGCTGTGGTTATTTTAGGGTAGACCTTGTGAAAGTGTTATAATAAATCTGTAAAGGGCTTTACTCAGAACTTCCCTCGCAAGTGGACGTGAACGAGACTGCGAATGCGATTCCAATGTTTGGCAGTAGCCCGCTAGCAGTCAGACCGCTTATCGCATGGGGCTATGCTGGATCCCTCGCCTCTGTGCTACGAGGTTGCATTCAAGGTAACGCACTTATTCGTTGCGCCGTTATGTATTTTGTACATTTACCCTGTATCTGTTGGATCCCATTTTGTCAAGGGCAAAGCCTGAGCTACGTGCAAATTATTACTTTTATCTATTCCTTAGTATAAACAACATTTTATTTTGTTAAGCTGTTCATCCTGTATATGATGGGTCCAAAATATGCCCTTTTTGTCAAAGGAAAAAACCTGAGCTATATAGAAAATATTACGTTCATTTAAGTAATAGTACTAGATGTTACAGCAAAAAAAAAATTTTTTTTAAGTGCTCACCCTGTATACATATTTTTAACCGATGTTTTCTCGGTTTCATACCAGGAAGGAATGCTCATGCAAAATATCGTTTTCCCCCAACAAATAGTTTTTGAGGTATACGGGCAACTGACAGACAGACAGATGGAATTAAGAAAACCTATTTTTCGTCATCTAGAGGCTGTGAAACGTGAAGATCTGAAGAAACCTCGGATTAAAATAGATACTCCTTCGCCTTTTAGACGAGGGAAGTAAAAATTAAAAGAAAGTCCTATAATTCTTCGATTTGGTTATGTGGGTTTTAAAAATACTCGTACTATTGAAAACCTTTGATAACTCTTCCTATTTTCGAATACTCGAGATCGAAATATGTCAATCTCGATCCCGAATTTCGAGAAGAAATCTAAAATTATCTCGTCTGTGGCATTACTACTAACAGGCTACTATGACATTTTTATGTGGATTGTAAAAATACTATTGAAAAAGTTTGAGATCGAGGATTTGGTTAATCTCGTCTCGAATATTCAAGAATTTGATAATCTCGTCTAGAAAATTCCGAGATCGAAAAATATCAGTCTCGATCTCGAATTTCGTGAGGAGACGAGACGAGATCGTGAAGTTTCTCGTCTCGACGGCATCACTAGCAAAAATGCATAGTAGTTACCTTGTTGTTGAAGTGACATATTGTTGAAAACACGAAAAAAATCTTATGGTGACAAATAATCACTTATAATACCATGAGTAGTCAAAGTTATGTCGACTATTTTTGCGGTGGTGTCACGAATGTCCATTGCGCTTAGGTTTGATTAGGACGAGTGCGCTAGCACGAGTCCTAATCCTAAGCGCAATGGACATGAGTAGTGATACCACCGCAAAAATAATCTACTTAACATTGACTAAGAATGGTATTCGAGGGACTATTTAATAAACCAAACTACTTTTTCAAATTAGTTTTCAGTAAATCTAGCAACAAACTACACAATTTCTATAGTAACAGAACACTAATATTGACTTTTTCTAATAAAAATCACATTTGTTTAAAATAGTCACTTGAATACCTTCTAGGAAGATATATCCACTGATATTTTTTTGATTGGTTAAGAAACGTCAGAATTCTGGATTTTCATTGGTCACTTTTTGACACATGACAGGTGAATTGAATAGTCTATAGTATCGTTTTTAAAAATTCAATTTTTGTATAATGTGTCAAACATAAGTAATTTTTAATGTGCCTTAACGAGGGCCTTGAAAATATCTTATAGAATTTAATCTTATGTCTACTGTTAAAAAATTCAAAGAAACTGAATAATTTCGGTTATATAGATGCATTTAATAGGTCATCGGTTTGTTGATGAAAAGTAAATCATCTGTAAACTGTCGGCTTAAATGTACAACTGAGGTTCTTGTCATTTCCAACAATCCAATGATGGCCTTTCAGGTTAGCATACCCCGTATATTTGTAACATGTTTTGCACAAATGTTGCCTGTTTCTTATGGTTATGACCTCACTTACACAAGTTCTCAGTTTGCTAAGACTGAGACATCACTTTTACACAATTTGAGTATCCTATAATTGTGGCATCAACTTACACATTCCTGACTGCACCGTACT